>CAXAJV010000501.1:0-70000 GCA_963969225.1 Xylocopa violacea | reverse complement strand
AAAACATTCCTGGCGAGTTGGCATCTACGTCTCCGTGGGACCTTTATATACATCAATAACGTAATATAACCTAACCTAACCCACCCTAGCATCTCGGCGGTAATATTTGACATCATTCCTGGCGATTTTGCCTCTACGTCTCCGTTTGACCTTCATATACATCAATAACGTAATATAACCTAACCTAACGCAACCTAACATCTCGGCGGTAATATTTGACATCATTCCTGGCGAGTTGGCCTCTATGTCTCCGTGTAACCCTCGTATACATCACTAACGTAATATAACGTAACTTAATCCAACCTATCATCTCGGCGGTAATATTTGACAACATTCCTGGCGAGTTGGCCTCTACGTCTTCGTGGGACCTTTATATACATCTATAACGTAATATAACCTAACCTCACACAACCTATCATCTCGGCTGTAATATTTGAAAACATTCCTGGCGAGTTGGCACCTACGTCTCCGTGGGACCTTTATATACATCAATAACGTAATATAACCTAACCTAACCCACCCTAGCATCTCGGCGGTAATATTTGACATCATTCCTGGCGAGTTGGCCTCTACGTCTCCGTGTAACCCTCGTATACAACAGTAACGTAATATAACGTAACTTAACCCAACCTATCATCTCGGCGGTAATATTTGACAACATTCCTGGCGAGTTGGCCTCTACGTCTTCGTGGGACCTTTATATACATCAATAACGTAATATAACTTAACCTAACCCAACCTAACATCTCCGCGGTAATATTTGACAACATACCTGGCGAGTTGGCCTCTACGTATCCGTGGGCCCTTCATATACATCAATAACGAAATATAACCTAACCTAACCCTATCTAACATCTCGGCGGTAATATTTGACCACATTCCTGGCTTGTTGGCCTCTGCGCCTCCGTCGGACCTTTATATACATCTATAACGTAATATAACCTAACCTAACCCAATCTAACATCTCGACGGTAATATTTGACGACATTCCTGGCTTGTTGGCCTCGACGTCTCCGTTTGACCTTCATATACATCAATAACGTAATATAACCTAACCTAACGCAACCTATCATCTCGGCGGTAATATTTGACAACATTCCTGGCGAGTTGGCCTCTACGTCTTCGTGGGACCTTTATATACATCAATAACGTAATATAACTTAACCTAACCCAACCTAACATCTCCGCGGTAATATTTGACAACATACCTGGCGAGTTGGCCTCTACGTATCCGTGGGCCCTTCATATACATCAATAACGAAATATAACCTAACCGAACCCAACCTAACATCTCGGCGGTAATATTTGACCACGTTCCTGGCTTGTTGGCCTCTACGTCTCCGTGGGACCTTTATATACATCTATAACGTAATATAACCTAACCTAACCCAACCTATCATCTCGGAGGTAATATTTGACAACATTCCTGGCGAGTTGGCCTCTACGTCTCCGTTTGACCTTCATATACATCAATAACGTAATATAACCTAACCTAACGCAACCTAACATCTCGGCGGTAATATTTGACATCATTCCTGGCGAGTTGGCCTCTATGTCTCCGTGTAACCCTCGTATACATCAATAACGTAATATAACGTAACTTAATCCAACCTATCATCTCGGCGGTAATATATGACAACATTCCGGGCGAGTTGGCCTCTACGTCTTCGTGGGACATTTATATACATCAATAACGTAATATAACTTAACCTAACCCAACCTAACATCTCCGCTGTAATATTTGACGACATACCTGGCGAGTTGGCCTCTACGTGTCCGTGGGCCCTTCATATACTTCAATAACGAAATATAACATAACCTAACCCAACCTATCATCTCGGAGGTAATATTTGACAAAATTCCTGGCGAGTTGGCTTCTCCGCTTCCGTGGGACCTTTATATACATCAATAACGTAATATAACCTAACCTAACCCAACCTATCATCTCGGCGGTAATATATGAAAACATTCCTGGCGAGTTGGCATCTACGTCTCCGTGGGACCTTTATATACATCAATAACGTAATATAACCTAACCTAACCCACCCTAGCATCTCGGCGGTAATATTTGACATCATTCCTGGCGAGTTGGCCTCTACGTCTCCGTGTAACCCTCGTATACAACAGTAACGTAATATAACGTAACTTAACCCAACCTATCATCTCGGCGGTAATATTTGACAACATTCCTGGCGAGTTGGCCCCTACGTCTTCGTGGGACCTTTATATACATCAATAACGTAATATAACTTAACCTAACCCAACCTAACATCTCCGCGGTAATATTTGACCACGTTCCTGGCTTGTTGGCCTCTACGTCTCCGTGGGACCTTTATATACATCTATAACGTAATATAACCTAACCTAACCCAACCTATCATCTCGGCGGTAATATTTGAAAACATTCCTGGCGAGTTGGCCTCAACGTCTCCGTTTGACCTTCATATACATCAATAACGTAATATAACCTAACCTAACCCACCCTAGCATCTCGGCGGTAATATTTGACATCATTCCTGGCGAGTTGGCCTCTACGTCTCCGTGTAACGCTCGTATACAACAGTAACGAAATATAACGTAACTTAACCCAACCTATCATCTCGGCGGTAATATTTGACAACATTCCTGGCGAGTTGGATTCTCCGCTTCCGTGGGACCTTTATATACATCAATAACGTAATATAACCTAACCTAACCCAACCTAACATCTCCGCGGTAATATTTGACAACATACCTGGCGAGTTGGCCTCTACGTATCCGTGGGCCCTTCATATACATCAATAACGAAATATAACCTAACCTAAACCTATCTAACATCTCGGCGGTAATATTTGACCACATTCCTGGCTTGTTGGCCTCTACGTCTCCGTCGGACCTTTATATACATCTATAACGTAATATAACCTAACCTAACCCAACCTATCATCTCGGCGGTAATATTTGACAACATTCCTGGCGAGTTGGCCTCTACGTCTCCGTGGGACCTTTATATACATCAATAACATAATATAAGCTAGCCTAACCCAATCTAACATCTCGGCGATAATATTTGACCACATTCCTGGCGAGTTGGCCTCTACGTCTTCGTGGTACCTTTATATACATCAATAACGTAATATAACTTAACCTAACCCAACCTAACATCTCCGCGGTAATATTTGACAACATACCTGGCGAGTTGGCCTCTACGTATCCGTGGGCCCTTCATATACATAAATAACGAAATATAACCTAACCTAACCCTATCTAACATCTCGGCGGTAATATTTGACCACATTCCTGGCTTGTTGGCCTCTACGCCTCCGTCGGACCTTTATATACATCTATAACGTAATATAACCTAACCTAACCCAATCTAACATCTCGACGGTAATATTTGACGACATTCCTGGCTTGTTGGCCTCTACGTCTCCGTTTGACCTTCATATACATCAATAACGTAATATAACCTAACCTAACGCAACCTAACATCTCGGCGGTAATATTTGACATCATTCCTGGCGAGTTGGCCTCTACGTCTCCGTGTAACCCTCGTATACATCAAGAACGTAATATAACGTAACTTAATCCAACCTATCATCTCGGCGGTAATATTTGACAACATTCCTGGCGAGTTGGCCTCTACGTCTTCGTGGGACCTTTATATACATCAATAACGTAATATAACTTAACCTAACCCAACCTAACATCTCCGCGGTAATATTTGACAACATACCTGGCGAGTTGGCCTCTACGTATCCGTGGGCCCTTCATATACATCAATAACGAAATATAACCTAACCGAACCCAACCTAACATCTCGGCGGTAATATTTGACCACGTTCCTGGCTTGTTGGCCTCTACGTCTCCGTGGGACCTTTATATACATCTATAACGTAATATAACCTAACCTAACCCAACCTATCATCTCGGCGGTAATATTTGAAAACATTCCTGGCGAGTTGGCCTCAACGTCTCCGTTTGACCTTCATATACATCAATAACGTAATATAACCTAACCTAACCCACCCTAGCATCTCGGCGGTAATATTTGACATCATTCCTGGCGAGTTGGCCTCTACGTCTCCGTGTAACGCTCGTATACAACAGTAACGAAATATAACGTAACTTAACCCAACCTATCATCTCGGCGGTAATATTTGACAACATTCCTGGCGAGTTGGCTTCTCCGCTTCCGTGGGACCTTTATATACATCAATAACGTAATATAACCTAACCTAACCCAACCTAACATCTCCGCGGTAATATTTGACAACATACCTGGCGAGTTGGCCTCTACGTCTCCGTGTAACCCTCGTATACAACAGTAACGTAATATAACGTAACTTAACCCAACCTATCATCTCGGCGGTAATATTTGACAACATTCCTGGCGAGTTGGCCCCTACGTCTTCGTGGGACCTTTATATACATCAATAACGTAATATAACTTAACCTAACCCAACCTAACATCTCCGCGGTAATATTTGACCACGTTCCTGGCTTGTTGGCCTCTACGTCTCCGTGGGACCTTTATATACATCTATAACGTAATATAACCTAACCTAACCCAACCTATCATCTCGGCGGTAATATTTGAAAACATTCCTGGCGAGTTGACCTCAACGTCTCCGTTTGACCTTCATATACATCAATAACGTAATATAACCTAACCTAACCCACCCTAGCATCTCGGCGGTAATATTTGACATCATTCCTGGCGAGTTGGCCTCTACGTCTCCGTGTAACGCTCGTATACAACAGTAACGAAATATAACGTAACTTAACCCAACCTATCATCTCGGCGGTAATATTTGACAACATTCCTGGCGAGTTGGCTTCTCCGCTTCCGTGGGACCTTTATATACATCAATAACGTAATATAACCTAACCTAACCCAACCTAACATCTCCGCGGTAATATTTGACAACATACCTGGCGAGTTGGCCTCTACGTATCCGTGGGCCCTTCATATACATCAATAACGAAATATAACCTAACCTAAACCTATCTAACATCTCGGCGGTAATATTTGACCACATTCCTGGCTTGTTGGCCTCTACGTCTCCGTCGGACCTTTATATACATCTATAACGTAATATAACCTAACCTAACCCAACCTATCATCTCGGCGGTAATATTTGACAACATACCTGGCGAGTTGGCCTCTACGTATCCGTGGGCCCTTCATATACATAAATAACGAAATATAACCTAACCTAACCCTATCTAACACCTCGGCGGTAATATTTGACCACATTCCTGGCTTGTTGGCCTCTACGCCTCCGTCGGACCTTTATATACATCTATAACGTAATATAACCTAACCTAACCCAATCTAACATCTCGACGGTAATATTTGACGACATTCCTGGCTTGTTGGCCTCTACGTCTCCGTTTGACCTTCATATACATCAATAACGTAATATAACCTAACCTAACGCAACCTAACATCTCGGCGGTAATATTTGACATCATTCCTGGCGAGTTGGCCTCTACGTCTCCGTGTAACCCTCGTATACATCAAGAACGTAATATAACGTAACTTAATCCAACCTATCATCTCGGCGGTAATATTTGACAACATTCCTGGCGAGTTGGCCTCTACGTCTTCGTGGGACCTTTATATACATCAATAACGTAATATAACTTAACCTAACCCAACCTAACATCTCCGCGGTAATATTTGACCACGTTCCTGGCGAGTTGGCCTCTACGTCTTCGTGGGACCTTTATATACATCAATAACGTAATATAACTTAACCTAACCCAACCTAACATCTCCGCGGTAATATTTGACCACGTTCCTGGCTTGTTGGCATCTACGTCTCCGTGGGACCTTTATATACATCTATAACGTAATATAACCTAACCTAACCCAACCTATCATCTCGGCGGTAATATTTGACAACATTCCTGGCGAGTTGGCCTCAACGTCTCCGTTTGACCTTCATATACATCAATAACGTAATATAACCTAACCTAACGCAACCTAACATCTCGGCGGTAATATTTGACATCATTCCTGGTGAGTTGGCCTCTACGTCTCCGTGTAACCCTCGTATACATCAATAACGTAATATAACGTAACTTAACCCAACCTGTCATCTCGGCGGTAATATTTGACAACATTCCTGGCGAGTTGGCCTCTACGTCTTCGTGGTACCTTTATATACATCAATAACGTAATATAACGTAACCTAACCCAACCTGACATCTCCGCGGTAAATTTGACAACATACCTGGCGAGTTGGCCTCTACGTCTCCCTGGGCCCTTCATATACATCAATAACGAAATATAATCTAACCTAGCCCAACCTATCATCTCGGCCGTAATATTTGACAAAATTCCTGGCGAGTTGGCTTCTCCGTCTCCGTCGGACCTTTATATACCTCAATAACGTAATACAACCTAACCTAACCCAACCTAACATCTCCGCGGTAATATTTGACAACATACCTGGCGAGTTGGCCTCTACGTATCCGTGGGCCCTTTATATACATCAATAACGTAATATAACCTAACCTAACCCAACCTATCATCTCCGCGGTAATATTTGACCACGTTCCTGGCTTGTTGGCCTCTACGTCTCCGTGGGTCCTTTATATACATCTATAACGTAATATAACCTAACCTAACCCAACCTATCATCTCGGCGGTAATATTTGACAACATTCCTGGCGAGTTGGCCTCAACGTCTCCGTTTGACCTTTATATACATCTATAACGTAATACAACCTAACCTAACCCAACCTATCATCTCGGCGGTAATATTTGACAACATTCCTGGCGAGTTGGCCTCTACGTCTCCGTGGGACCTTTATATACATCAATAACATAATATAAGCTAGCCTAACCCAATCTAACATCTCTTCGATAATATTTGACCACGTTCCTGGCTTGTTGCACTCTACGTCTCCGTGGGACCTTCATATAGATCTATAACGTAATATAACCTAACCTAACCCAACCTAACATCTCGGCGGTAATATTTGACAACATGCCTGGCGAGTTGGCTTCTCCGTCCCCGTGGGACCTTTATATACATCAATAACGTAATATAACCTAACCTAACCCAACCTATCATCTCGGCGGTAATATTTGAAAACATTCCTGGCGAGTTGGCATCTACGTCTCCGTGGGACCTTTATACATATCAATAACGTAATATAACCTAACCTAACCCACCCTAGCATCTCGGCGGTAATATTTGACATCATTCGTCGCGAGTTGGCCTCTACGTCTCCGTGTAACCCTCGTATACAACAGTAACGTCATATAACGTAACTTAACCCAACCTATCATCTCGGCGGTAATATTTGACAACATTCCTGGCGAGTTGGCCTCTACGTCTTCGTGGGACCTTTATATACATCAATAACATAATATAAGCTAGCCTAACCCAATCTAACATCTCGGCGGTAATATTTGACAACATTCCTGACGAGTTGGCTTCTCCGTCCCCGTGGGACCTTTATATACATCAATAACGTAATATAACTTAACCTAACCCAACCTAACATCTCCGCGGTAATATTTGACAACATAACTGGCGAGTTGGCCTCTACGTCTCCGTGGGCTCTTCATATACATCAATAACGAAATATAACCTAACCTAACCCAACCTATCATCTCGGAGGTAATATTTGACAAAATTCCTGGCGAGTTGGCTTCTCCGCTTCCGTGGGACCGTTATATACATCAATAACGTAATATAACCTAACCTAACCCAATCTAACATCTCTTCGATAATATTTGACCACGTTCCTGGCTTGTTGCACTCTACGTCTCCGTGGGACCTTCATATAGATCTATAACGTAATATAACCTAACCTAACCCAACCTAACATCTCGGCGGTAATATTTGACAACATTCCTGGCGAGTTGGCTTCTCCGTCCCCGTGGGACCTTTATATACATCAATAACGTAATATAACCTAACCTAACCCAACCTATCATCTCGGCGGTAATATTTGAAAACATTCCTGGCGAGTTGGCATCTACGTCTCCGTGGGACCTTTATACATATCAATAACGTAATATAACCTAACCTAACCCACCCTAGCATCTCGGCGGTAATATTTGACATCATTAGTCGCGAGTTGGCCTCTACGTCTCCGTGTAACCCTCGTATACAACAGTAACGTCATATAACGTAACTTAACCCAACCTATCATCTCGGCGGTAATATTTGACAACATTCCTGGCGAGTTGGCCTCTACGTCTTCGTGGGACCTTTATATACATCAATAACATAATATAAGCTAGCCTAACCCAATCTAACATCTCGGCGGTAATATTTGACAACATTCCTGACGAGTTGGCTTCTCCGTCCCCGTGGGACCTTTATATACATCAATAACGTAATATAACTTAACCTAACCCAACCTAACATCTCCGCGGTAATATTTGACAACATAACTGGCGAGTTGGCCTCTACGTCTCCGTGGGCTCTTCATATACATCAATAACGAAATATAACCTAACCTAACCCAACCTATCATCTCGGAGGTAATATTTGACAAAATTCCTGGCGAGTTGGCTTCTCCGCTTCCGTGGGACCGTTATATACATCAATAACGTAATATAACCTAACCTAACCCAACCTAACATCTCGGCGGTAATATTTGACAACATACCTGGCGAGTTGGCCTCTACGTATCCGTGGGCCCTTCATATACATCAATAACGAAATATAACCTAACCTAACCCTATCTAACATCTCGGCGGTAATATTTGACCACATTCCTGGCTTGTTGGCCTCTACGTCTCCGTCGGACCTTTATATACATCTATAACGTAATATAACCCAACCTAACCCAATCTAACATCTTGACGGTAATATTTGACGACATTCCTGGCTTGTTGGCCTCTACGTCTCCGTTTGACCTTCATATACATCAATAACGTAATATAACCTAACCTAACGCAACCTAACATCTCGGCGGTAATATTCGACATCATTCCTGGCGAGTTGGCCTCTACGTCTTCGTGGGACCTTTATATACATCAATAACATAATATAAGCTAGCCTAACCCAATCTAACATCTCGGCGGTAATATTTGACAACATTCCTGACGAGTTGGCTTCTCCGTCCCCGTGGGACCTTTATATACATCAATAACGTAATATAACTTAACCTAACCCAACCTAACATCTCCGCGGTAATATTTGACAACATAACTGGCGAGTTGGCCTCTACGTCTCCGTGGGCTCTTCATATACATCAATAACGAAATATAACCTAACCTAACCCAACCTATCATCTCGGAGGTAATATTTGACAAAATTCCTGGCGAGTTGGCTTCTCCGCTTCCGTGGGACCGTTATATACATCAATAACGTAATATAACCTAACCTAACCCAACCTAACATCTCGGCGGTAATATTTGACATCATTCCTGGCGAGTTGGCCTCTATGTCTCCGTGTAACCCTCGTATACATCAATAACGTAATATAACGTAACTTAATCCAACCTATCATCTCGGCGGTAATATTTGACAACATTCCTGGCGAGTTGGCCTCTACGTCTTCGTGGGACCTTTATATACATCAATAACGTAATATAACTTAACCTAACCCAACCTTACATCTCCGCGGTAATATTTGACAACATACCTGGCGAGTTGGCCTCTACGTATCCGTGGGCCCTTCATATACATCAATAACGAAATATAACCTAACCTAACCCTATCTAACATCTCGGCGGTAATATTTGACCACATTCCTGGCTTGTTGGCCTCTACGTCTCCGTCGGACCTTTATATACATCTATAACGTAATATAACCCAACCTAACCCAATCTAACATCTTGACGGTAATATTTGACGACATTCCTGGCTTGTTGGCCTCTACGTCTCCGTTTGACCTTCATATACATCAATAACGTAATATAACCTAACCTAACGCAACCTAACATCTCGGCGGTAATATTCGACATCATTCCTGGCGAGTTGGCCTCTATGTCTCCGTGTAACCCTCGTATACATCACTAACGTAATATAACGTAACTTAATCCAACCTATCATCTCGGCGGTAATATTTGACAACATTCCTGGCGAGTTGCCTCTATGTCTCCGTGTAACCCTCGTATATATCACTAACGTAATATAACGTAACTTAATCCAACCTATCATCTCGGCGGTAATATTTGACAACATTCCTGGCGAGTTGGCCTCTACGTCTTCGTGGGACCTTTATATACATCAATAACGTAATATAACTTAACCTAACCCAACCTAACATCTCCGCGGTAATATTTGACAACATACCTGGCGAGTTGGCCTCTACGTATCCGTGGGCTCTTCATATACATCAATAACGAAATATAACCTAACCTAACCCAACCTATCATCTCGGAGGTAATATTTGACAAAATTCCTGGCGTGTTGGCTTCTCCGCTTCCGTGGGACGGTTATATACATCAATAACGTAATATAGCCTAACCTAACCCAACCTAACATCTCCGCGGTAATATTTGACAACATACCTGGCGAGTTGGCCTCTACGTATCCGTGGGCCCTTCATATACATCAGTAACGAAATATAACCTAACCTAACCCAACCTATCATCTCGGAGGTAATATTTGACAAAATTCCTGGCGAGTTGGCTTCTCCGCTTCCGTGGGACCGTTATATACATCAGTAACGTAATATAACCTAACCTAACTCAACCTAACATTTCCGCGGTAATATTTGACCACGTTCCTGGCTTGTTGCACTCTACGTCTCCGTGGGACCTTCATATAGATATATAACGTAATATAACCTAACCTAACCCAACCTAACATCTCGGCGGTAATATTTGACAACATTCCTGGCGAGTTGGCTTCTCCGTCCCCGTGGGACCTTTATATACATCAATAACGTAATATAACCTAACCTAACCCAACCTATCATCTCGGCGGTAATATTTGAAAACATTCCTGGCGAGTTGGCATCTACGTCTCCGTGGGACCTTTATATACATCAATAACGTAATATAACCTAACCTAACCCACCCTAGCATCTCGGCGGTAATATTTGACATCATTCCTGGCGATTTTGCCTCTACGTCTCCGTGTAACCCTCGTATACAACAGTAACGTAATATAACGTAACTTAACCCAACCTATCATCTCGGTGGTAATATTTGACAACATTCCTGGCGAGTTGGCCTCTACGCCTTCGTGGGACCTTTATATACATCAATAACGTAATATAACTTAACCTAACCCAACCTAACATCTCCGCGGTAATATTTGACAACATACCTGGCGAGTTGGCCTCTACGTATCCGTGGGCCCTTCATATACATCAATAACGAAATATAACCTAACCTAACCCTATCCAACATCTCGGCGGTAATATTTGACCACATTCCTGGCTTGTTGGCCTCTGCGCCTCCGTCGGACCTTTATATATATCTATAACGTAATATAACCTAACCTAACCCAATCTAACATCTCGACGGTAATATTTGACGACATTCCTGGCTTGTTGGCCTCTACGTCTCCGTTTGACCTTCATATACATCAATAACGTAATATAACCTAACCTAACGCAACCTAACATCTCGAGGGTAATATTTGACATCATTCCTGGCGAGTTGGCCTCTATGTCTCCGTGTAACCCTCGTGTACATCACTAACGTAATATAACGTAACTTAATCCAACCTATCATCTCGGCGGTTATATTTGACAACATTCCTGGCGAGTTGGCCTCTACGTCTTCGTGGGACCTATATATACATCTATAACGTAATATAACCTAACCTCACACAACCTATCATCTCGGCTGTAATATTTGAAAACATTCCTGGCGAGTTGGCACCTACGTCTCCGTGGGACCTTTATATACATCAATAACGTAATATAACCTAACCTAACCCACCCTAGCATCTCGGCGGTAATATTTGACATCATTCCTGGCGAGTTGGCCTCTATGTCTCCGTGTAACCCTCGTATACATCACTAACGTAATATAACGTAACTTAATCCAACCTATCATCTCGGCGGTAATATTTGACAACATTCCTGGCGAGTTGGCCTCTACGTCTTCGTGCGACCTTTATATACATCAATAACGTAATATAACTTAACCTAACCCAACCTAACATTTCCGCGGTAATATTTGACGACATACCTGGCGAGTTGGCCTCTACGTATCCGTGGGCCCTTCATATACATCAATAACGAAATATAACCTAACCTAACCCAACCTAACATCTCGGCGGTAATATTTGACCACATTCCTGGCTTGTTGGCCCTTACGTCTCCGTGGGACCTATATATACATCAATAACATAATATAAGCTAGCCTAACCCAATCTAACATCTCACGGTAATATTTGACCACATTCCTGGCTTGTTGGCTTCTACGTCTCCGTGGGACCTTTATATACTTCAATAACGTAATATAACCTAGCCTAACCCAATTTAACATATCGGCGGTAATATTTGACAACTTTCCTGGCGAGTTGGCCTCTACGTCTGCGTGGGATCTTTATATACATCAATAACGTAATATAACATAACCTAACCCAATCTAACATCTCGGCGGTAATATTTGCCAACATTCCTGGCTTGTTGGCCTCTACGTCTCCGTGGGACCTTTATATACATCTATAACGTAATATAACCTAATCTAACCCAACCTATCATCTCGGCGGTAATATTTGACAACATTCCTGGCGAGTTGGCCTCTACGTCTCCGTGGGACCTTTATATACATCAATAACATAATATAAGCTAGCCTGAACCAATCTAACATCTCGGCGGTAATATTTGACAACATTCCTGACGAGTTGGCTTCTCCGTCCCAGTGGGACCTTTATATACATCAATAACGTAATATAACTTAACCTAACCCAACATAACATCTCCGCGGTAATATTTGACAACATAACTGGCCAGTTGGCCTCTACGTCGCCGTGGGCCCTTCATATACATCAATAACGAAATATAACCTAACCTAACCCAACCTATCATCTCGGAGGTAATATTTGACAAAATTCCTGGCGTGTTGGCTTCTCCGCTTCCGTGGGACCGTTATATACATCAATAACGTAATATAGCCTAACCTAACCCAACCTATCATCTCGGCGGTAATATTTGACATCATTCCTGGCTTGTTGGCTTCTACGTCTCCGTGGGACCTTTATATACTTCAATAACGTAATATAACCTAGCCTAACCCAATTTAACATCTCGGCGGTAATATTTGACAACTTTCCTGGCGAGTTGGCCTCTACGTCTGCGTGGGATCTTTATATACATCAATAACGTAATATAACATAACCTAACCCAATCTAACATCTCGGCGGTAATATTTGCCAACATTCCTGGCTTGTTGGCCTCTACGTCTCCGTGGGACCGTTATATACATCAATAACGTAATATAGCCTAACCTAACCCAACCTAACATCTCCGCGGTAATATTTGTCAACATACCTGGCGAGTTGGCCTCTACGTATCCGTGGGCCCTTCATATACATCAATAACGAAATATAACCTAACCTAACCCAACCTATCATCTCGGAGGTAATATTTGACAAAATTCCTGGCGAGTTGGCTTCTCCGCTTCCGTGGGACCGTTATATACATCAATAACATAATATAACCTAACCTAACCCAACCTAACGTCTCCGCGGTAATATTTGACCACGTTCCTGGCTTGTTGCACTCTACGTCTCCGTGGGACCTTCATATAGATCTATAACGTAATATAACCTAACCTAACCCAACCTAACATCTCGGCGGTAATATTTGACAACATTCCTGGCGAATTGGCTTCTCCGTCCCCGTGGGACCTTTATATACATCAATAACGTAATATAACCTAACCTAACCCAACCTATCATCTCGGCGGTAATATTTGAAAACATTCCTGGCTTGTTGGCTTCTACGTCTCCGTGGGACCTTTATATACTTCAATAACGTAATATAACCTAGCCTAACCCAATTTAACATCTCGGCGGTAATATTTGACAACTTTCCTGGCGAGTTGGCCTCTACGTCTGCGTGGGATCTTTATATACATTAATAACGTAATATAACATAACCTAACCCAATCTAACATCTCGGCGGTAATATTTGCCAACATTCCTGGCTTGTTGGCCTCTACGTCTCCGTCGGACCTTTATATACATCTATAACGTAATATAACCTAACCTAACCCAACCTATCATCTCGGCGGTAATATTTGACAACATTCCTGGCGAGTTGGCCTCTACGTCTCCGTTTGTCCTTCTTATACATCAATAACGTAATCTAACATAACATAACCCAACCTATTTTCTCGGCGGTAATATTTGACAACATTCCTGGCGAGTTGGCCTCTACGTCTCCGTGGGACCTTTATATACATCAATAACGTAATATAAGCTAGCCTAACCCAATCTAACATCTCGGCGGTAATATTTGACAACATTCCTGACGAGTTGGCTTCTCCGTCCCCGTGGGACCTTTATATACATCAATAACGTAATATAACTTAACCTAACCCAACCTAACATCTCCGCGGTAATATTTGACATCATTCCTGGCGAGTTGGCCTCTATGTCTCCGTGTAACCCTCGTATACATCAATAACGTAATATAACGTAACTTAATCCAACCTATCATCTCGGCGGTAATATTTGACAACATTCCTGGCGAGTTGGCCTCTGCGTCGTCGTGGGACCTTTATATACATCTATAACGTAATATAACCTAACCTCACACAACCTATCATCTCGGCTGTAATATTTGAAAACATTCCTGGCGAGTTGGCATCTACGTCTCCGTGGGACCTTTATATACATCAATAACGTAATATAACCTAACCTAACCCACCCTAGCATCTCGGCGGTAATATTTGACATCATTCCTGGCGAGTTGGCCTCTACGTCTCCGTGTAACCCTCGTATACAACAGTAACGTAATATAACGTAACTTAACCCAACCTATCATCTCGGCGGTAATATTTGACAACATTCCTGGCGAGTTGGCCTCTACGTCTTCGTGGGACCTTTATATACATCAATAACGTAATATAACTTAACCTAACCCAACCTAACATCTCCGCGGTAATATTTGACAACATACCTGGCGAGTTGGCCTCTACGTATCCGTGGGCCCTTCATATACATCAATAACGAAATATAACCTAACCTAACCCTATCTAACATCTCGGCGGTAATATTTGACCACATTCCTGGCTTGTTGGCCTCTACGTCTCCGTCGGACCTTTATATACATCTATAACGTAATATAACCTAACCTAACCCAATCTAACATCTTGACGGTAATATTTGACGACATTCCTGGCTTGTTGGCCTCTACGTCTCCGTTTGACCTTCATATACATCAATAACGTAATATAACCTAACCTAACGCAACCTAACATCTCGGCGGTAATATTCGACATCATTCCTGGCGAGTTGGCCTCTATGTCTCCGTGTAACCCTCGTATACATCACTAACGTAATATAACGTAACTTAATCCAACCTATCTTCTCGGCGGTAATATTTGACAACATTCCTGGCGAGTTGGCCTCTACGTCTTCGTGGGACCTTTATATACATCAATAACGTAATATAACTTAACCTAACCCAACCTAACATCTCCGCGGTAATATTTGACAACATACCTGGCGAGTTGGCCTCTACGTATCCGTGGGCTCTTCATATACATCAATAACGAAATATAACCTAACCTAACCCAACCTAACATCTCGGCGGTAATATTTGACCACATTCCTGGCTTGTTGGCCCTTACGTCTCCGTGGGACCTATATATACATCAAAAACATAATATAAGCTAGCCTAACCCAATCTAACATCTCACGGTAATATTTGACCACATTCCTGGCTTGTTGGCTTCTACGTCTCCGTGGGACCTTTATATACTTCAATAACGTAATATAACCTAGCCTAACCCAATTTAACATATCGGCGGTAATATTTGACAACTTTCCTGGCGAGTTGGCCTCTACGTCTGCGTGGGATCTTTATATACATCAATAACGTAATGTAACATAACCTAACCCAATCTAACATCTCGGCGGTAATATTTGCCAACATTCCTGGCTTGTTGGCCTCTACGTATCCGTGGGCCCTTCATATACATCAATAACGAAATATAACCTAACCTAACCCTATCTAACATCTCGGCGGTAATATTTGACCACATTCCTGGCTTGTTGGCCTCTACGTCTCCGTCGGACCTTTATATACATCTATAACGTAATATAACCGAACCTAACCCAACCTATCATCTCGGCGGTAATATTTGACAACATTCCTGGCGAGTTGGCCTCTACGTCTCCGTTTGTCCTTCTTATACATCAATAACGTAATCTAACATAACATAACCCAACCTATTTTCTCGGCGGTAATATTTGACAACATTCCTGGCGAGTTGGCCTCTACGTCTCCGTGGGACCTTTATATACATCAATAACATAATATAAGCTAGGCTAACCCAATCTAACATCCCGGCGGTAATAATTGACAACATTCCTGACGAGTTGGCTTCTCCGTCCCCGTGGGACCTTTATATACATCAATAACGTAATATAACTTAACCTAACCCAACCTAACATCTCCGCGGTAATATTTGACAACATAACTGGCGAGTTGGCCTCTACGTCTCCGTGGGACCTTCATATACATCAATAACGAAATATAACCTAACCTAACCCAACCTATCATCTCGGAGGTAATATTTGACAAAATTCCTGGCGTGTTGGCTTCTCCGCTTCCGTGGGACCGTTATATACATCAATAACGTAATATAGCCTAACCTAACCCAACCTAACATCTCCGCGGTAATATTTGACAACATACCTGGCGAGTTGGCCTCTACGTATCCGTGGGCCCTTCATATACATCAATAACGAAATCTAACCTAACCTAACCCAACCTATCATCTCGGAGGTAATATTTGACAAAATTCCTGGCGAGTTGGCTTCTCCGCTTCCGTGGGACCGTTATATACATCAATAACGTAATATAACCTAACCTAACTCAACCTAACATCTCCGCGGTAATATTTGACCACGTTCCTGGCTTGTTGCACTCTACGTCTCCGTGGGACCTTCATATAGATCTATAACGTAATATAACCTAACCTAACCCAACCTATCATCTCGGCGGTAATATTTGACAACATTCCTGGCGAGTTGGCCTCTACGTCTTCGTGGGACCTATATATACATCTATAACGTGATATAACCTAACCTCACACAACCTATCATCTCGGCTGTAATATTTGAAAACATTCCTGGCGAGTTGGCACCTACGTCTCCGTGGGACCTTTATATACATCAATAACGTAATATAACCTAACCTAACCCACCCTAGCATCTCGGCGGTAATATTTGACATCATTCCTGGCGAGTTGGCCTCTACGTCTCCGTGTAACCCTCGTATACAACAGTAACGTAATATAACGTAACTTAACCCAACCTATCATCTCGGCGGTAATATTTGACAACATTCCTGGCGAGTTGGCCTCTACGTCTTCGTGGGACCTTTATATACATCAATAACGTAATATAACTTAACCTAACCCAACCTAACATCTCCGCGGTAATATTTGACAACATTCCTGGCGAGTTGGCCTCTACGTCTTCGTGGGACCTTTATATACATCAATAACGTAATATAACTTAACCTAACCCAACCTAACATCTCCGCGGTAATATTTGACAACATAACTGGCGAGTTGGCCTCTACGTATCCGTGGGCCCTTCATATACATCAATAACGAAATATAACCTAACCTAACCCTATCTAACATCTCGGCGGTAATATTTGACAACATTCCTGGCTTGTTGGCCCTTACGTCTCCGTGGGACCTATATATACATCAATAACATAATATAAGCTAGCCTAACCCAATCTAACATCTCACGGTAATATTTGACCACATTCCTGGCTTGTTGGCTTCTACGTCTCCGTGGGACCTTTATATACTTCAATAACGTAATATAACCTAGCTTAACCCAATTTAACATATCGGCGGTAATATTTGACAACTTTCCTGGCGAGTTGGCTTCTACGTCTGCGTGGGATCTTTATATACATCAATAACGTAATATAACATAACCTAACCCAATCTAACATCTCGGCGGTAATATTTGCCAACATTCCTTGCTTGTTGGCCTCTACGTCTCCGTGGGACCTTTATATACATCTATAACGTAATATAACCTAATCTAACCCAACCTATCATCTCGGCGGTAATATTTGACAACATTCCTGGCGAGATGGCCTCTACGTCTCCGTGGGACCTTTATATACATCTATGACGTAATATAACCGAACCTAACCCAACCTATCATCTCGGCGGTAATATTTGACAACATTCCTGGCGAGTTGGTCTCTACGTCTCCGTTTGTCCTTCTTATACATCAATAACGTAATCTAACATAACATAACCCAACCTATTTTCTCGGCGGTAATATTTGACAACATTCCTGGCGAGTTGGACTCTACGTCTCCGTGGGACCTTTATATACATCAATAACATAATATAAGCTAGCCTAACCCAATCTAACATCTCGGCGGTAATATTTGACAACATTCCTGACGAGTTGGCTTCTCCGTCCCCGTGGGACCTTTATATACATCAATAACGTAATATAACTTAACCTAACCCAACCTAACATCTCCGCGGTAATATTTGACAACATAACTGGCGAGTTGGCCTCTACGTCGCCGTGGGCCCTTCATATACATCAATAACGAAATATAACGTAACTTAACCCAACCTATCATCTCCGCGGTAATATTTGACAACATTCCTGGCGAGTTGGCATCTACGTCTTCGTGGGACCTTTATATACATCAATAACGTAATATAACTTAACCTAACCCAACCTAACATCTCCGCGGTAATATTTGACAACATTCCTGGCGAGTTGGCCTCTACGTCTTCGTGGGACCTTTATATACATCAATAACGTAATATAACTTAACCTAACCCAACCTAACATCTCCGCGGTAATATTTGACAACATACCTGGCGAGTTGGCCTCTATGTATCCGTGGGCCCTTCATATACATCAATAACGAAATATAACCTAACCTAACCCAACCTAACATCTCGGCGGTAATATTTGACCACATTCCTCGCTTGTTGGCCCTTACGTCTCCGTGGGACCTATATATACATCAATAACATAATATAAGCTAGCCTAACCCAATCTAACATCTCACGGTAATATTTGACCACATTCCTGGCTTGTTGGCTTCTACGTCTCCGTGGGACCTTTATATACTTCAATAACGTAATATAACCTAGCCTAACCCAATTTAACATATCGGCGGTAATATTTGACAACTTTCCTGGCGAGTTGGCCTCTACGTCTGCGTGGGATCTTTATATACATCAATAACGTAATATAACATAACCTAACCCAATCTAACATCTCGGCGGTAATATTTGCCAACATTCCTGGCTTGTTGGCCTCTACGTCTCCGTGGGACCTTTATATACATCTATAACGTAATATAACCTAATCTAACCCAACCTATCATCTCCGCGGTAATATTTGACAACATTCCTGGCGAGTTGGCCTCTACGTCACCGTGGGACCTTTATATACATCTATAACGTAATATAACCGAACCTAACCCAACCTATCATCTCGGCAGTAATATTTGACAACATTCCTGGCGAGTTGGTCTCTACGTCTCCGTTTGTCCTTCTTATACATCAATAACGTAATCTAACATAACATAACCCAACCTATTTTCTCGGCGGTAATATTTGACAACATTCCTGGCGAGTTGGCCTCTACGTCTCCGTGGGACCTTTATATACATCAATAACATAATATAAGCTAGCCTAACCCAATCTAACATCTCGGCGGTAATATTTGACAACATTCCTGACGAGTTGGCTTCTCCGTCCCCGTGGGACCTTTATATACATCAATAACGTAATATAACTTAACCTAACCCAACCTAACATCTCCGCGGTAATATTTGACAACATAACTGGCGAGTTGGCCTCTACGTCGCCGTGGGCCCTTCATATACATCAATAACGAAATATAACCTAACCTAACCCAACCTATCATCTCGGAGGTAATATTTGACAAAATTCCTGGCGTGTTGGCTTCTCCGCTTCCGTGGGACCGTTATATACATCAATAACGTAATATAGCCTAACCTAACCCAACCTAACATCTCCGCGGTAATATTTGACAACATACCTGGCGAGTTGGCCTCTACGTATCCGTGGGCCCTTCATATACATCAATAACGAAATATAACCTAACCTAACCCAACCTATCATCTCGGAGGTAATATTTGACAAAATTCCTGGCGAGTTGGCTTCTCCGCTTCCGTGGGACCGTTATATACATCAATAACATAATATAACCTAACCTAACCCAACCTAACATCTCCGCGGTAATATTTGACCACGTTCCTGGCTTGTTGCACTCTACGTCTCCGTGGGACCTTCATATAGATCTATAACGTAATATAACCTAACCTAACCCAACCTAACATCTCGGCGGTAATATTTGACAACATTCCTGGCGAGTTGGCTTCTCCGTCCCCGTGGGACCTTTATATACATCAATAACGTAATATAACCTAACCTAACCCAACCTATCATCTCGGCGGTAATATTTGAAAACATTCCTGGCTTGTTGGCTTCTACGTCTCCGTGGGACCTTTATATACTTCAATAACGTAATATAACCTAGCCTAACCCAATTTAACATCTCGGCGGTAATATTTGACAACTTTCCTGGCGAGTTGGCCTCTACGTCTGCGTGGGATCTTTATATACATTAATAACGTAATATAACATAACCTAACCCAATCTAACATCTCGGCGGTAATATTTGCCAACATTCCTGGCTTGTTGGCCTCTACGTCTCCGTCGGACCTTTATATACATCTATAACGTAATATAACCTAACCTAACCCAACCTATCATCTCGGCGGTAATATTTGACAACATTCCTGGCGAGTTGGCCTCTACGTCTCCGTTTGTCCTTCTTATACATCAATAACGTAATCTAACATAACATAACCCAACCTATTTTCTCGGCGGTAATATTTGACAACATTCCTGGCGAGTTGGCCTCTACGTCTCCGTGGGACCTTTATATACATCAATAACATAATATAAGCTAGCCTAACCCAATCTAACATCTCGGCGGTAATATTTGACAACATTCCTGACGAGTTGGCTTCTCCGTCCCCGTGGGACCTTTATATACATCAATAACGTAATATAACTTAACCTAACCCAACCTAACATCTCCGCGGTAATATTTGACATCATTCCTGGCGAGTTGGCCTCTATGTCTCCGTGTAACCCTTGTATACATCACTAACGTAATATAACGTAACTTAATCCAACCTATCTTCTCGGCGGTAATATTTGACAACATTCCTGGCGAGTTGGCCTCTACGTCTTCGTGGGACCTTTATATACATCAATAACGTAATATAACTTAACCTAACCCAACCTAACATCTCCGCGGTAATATTTGACAACATACCTGGCGAGTTGGCCTCTACGTATCCGTGGGCTCTTCATATACATCAATAACGAAATATAACCTAACCTAACCCAACCTAACATCTCGGCGGTAATATTTGACCACATTCCTGGCTTGTTGGCCCTTACGTCTCCGTGGGACCTATATATACATCAAAAACATAATATAAGCTAGCCTAACCCAATCTAACATCTCACGGTAATATTTGACCACATTCCTGGCTTGTTGGCTTCTACGTCTCCGTGGGACCTTTATATACTTCAATAACGTAATATAACCTAGCCTAACCCAATCTAACATCCCGGCGGTAATATTTGACAACATTCCTGACGAGTTGGCTTCTCCGTCCCCGTGGGACCTTTATATACATCAATAACGTAATATAACTTAACCTAACCCAACCTAACATCTCCGCGGTAATATTTGACAACATAACTGGCGAGTTGACCTCTACGTCTCCGTGGGACCTTCATATACATCAATAACGAAATATAACCTAACCTAACCCAACCTATCATCTCGGAGGTAATATTTGACAAAATTCCTGGCGTGTTGGCTTCTCCGCTTCCGTGGGACCGTTATATACATCAATAACGTAATATAACCTAACCTAACCCAACCTAACATCTCCGCGGTAATATTTGACAACATACCTGGCGAGTTGGCCTCTACGTATCCGTGGGCCCTTCATATACATCAATAACGAAATATAACCTAACCTAACCCAACCTATCATCTCGGAGGTAATATTTGACAAAATTCCTGGCGAGTTGGCTTCTCCGCTTCCGTGGGACCGTTATATACATCAATAACGTAATATAACCTAACCTAACTCAACCTAACATCTCCGCGGTAATATTTGACCACGTTCCTGGCTTGTTGCACTCTACGTCTCCGTGGGACCTTCATATAGATCTATAACGTAATATAACCTAACCTAACCCAACCTATCATCTCGGCGGTAATATTTGACAACATTCCTGGCGAGTTGGCCTCTACGTCTTCGTGGGACCTATATATACATCTATAACGTAATATAACCTAACCTCACACAACCTATCATCTCGGCTGTAATATTTGAAAACATTCCTGGCGAGTTGGCACCTACGTCTCCGTGGGACCTTTATATACATCAATAACGTAATATAACCTAACCTAACCCACCCTAGCATCTCGGCGGTAATATTTGACATCATTCCTGGCGAGTTGGCCTCTACGTCTCCGTGTAACCCTCGTATACAACAGTAACGTAATATAACGTAACTTAACCCAACCTATCATCTCGGCGGTAATATTTGACAACATTCCTGGCGAGTTGGCCTCTACGTCTTCGTGGGACCTTTATATACATCAATAACGTAATATAACTTAACCTAACCCAACCTAACATCTCCGCGGTAGTATTTGACAACATTCCTGGCGAGTTGGCCTCTACGTCTTCGTGGGACCTTTATATACATCAATAACGTAATATAACTTAACCTAACCCAACCTAACATCTCCGCGGTAATATTTGACAACATAACTGGCGAGTTGGCCTCTACGTATCCGTGGGCCCTTCATATACATCAATAACGAAATATAACCTAACCTAACCCTATCTAACATCTCGGCGGTAATATTTGACAACATTCCTGGCGAGATGGCCTCTACGTCTCCGTGGGACCTTTATATACATCTATGACGTAATATAACCGAACCTAACCCAACCTATCATCTCGGCGGTAATATTTGACAACATTCCTGGCGAGTTGGTCTCTACGTCTCCGTTTGTCCTTCTTATACATCAATAACGTAATCTAACATAACATAACCCAACCTATTTTCTCGGCGGTAATATTTGACAACATTCCTGGCGAGTTGGACTCTACGTCTCCGTGGGACCTTTATATACATCAATAACATAATATAAGCTAGCCTAACCCAATCTAACATCTCGGCGGTAATATTTGACAACATTCCTGACGAGTTGGCTTCTCCGTCCCCGTGGGACCTTTATATACATCAATAACGTAATATAACTTAACCTAACCCAACCTAACATCTCCGCGGTAATATTTGACAACATAACTGGCGAGTTGGCCTCTACGTCGCCGTGGGCCCTTCATATACATCAATAACGAAATATAACGTAACTTAACCCAACCTATCATCTCGGCGGTAATATTTGACAACATTCCTGGCGAGTTGGCATCTACGTCTTCGTGGGACCTTTATATACATCAATAACGTAATATAACTTAACCTAACCCAACCTAACATCTCCGCGGTAATATTTGACAACATTCCTGGCGAGTTGGCCTCTACGTCTTCGTGGGACCTTTATATACATCAATAACGTAATATAACTTAACCTAACCCAACCTAACATCTCCGCGGTAATATTTGACAACATACCTGGCGAGTTGGCCTCTACGTATCCGTGGGCCCTTCATATACATCAATAACGAAATATAACCTAACCTAACCCAACCTAACATCTCGGCGGTAATATTTGACCACATTCCTCGCTTGTTGGCCCTTACGTCTCCGTGGGACCTATATATACATCAATAACATAATATAAGCTAGCCTAACCCAATCTAACATCTCACGGTAATATTTGACCATATTCCTGGCTTGTTGGCTTCTACGTCTCCGTGGGACCTTTATATACTTCAATAACGTAATATAACCTAGCCTAACCCAATTTAACATATCGGCGGTAATATTTGACAACTTTCCTGGCGAGTTGGCCTCTACGTCTGCGTGGGATCTTTATATACATCAATAACGTAATATAACATAACCTAACCCAATCTAACATCTCGGCGGTAATATTTGCCAACATTCCTGGCTTGTTGGCCTCCACGTCTCCGTGGGACCTTTATATACATCTATAACGTAATATAACCTAATCTAACCCAACCTATCATCTCGGCGGTAATATTTGACAACATTCCTGGCGAGTTGGCCTCTACGTCTCCGTGGGACCTTTATATACATCTATAACGTAATATAACCGAACCTAACCCAACCTATCATCTCGGCAGTAATATTTGACAACATTCCTGGCGAGTTGGTCTCTACGTCTCCGTTTGTCCTTCTTATACATCAATAACGTAATCTAACATAACATAACCCAACCTATTTTCTCGGCGATAATATTTGACAACATTCCTGGCGAGTTGGCCTCTACGTCTCCGTGGGACCTTTATATACATCAATAACATAATATAAGCTAGCCTAACCCAATCTAACATCTCGGCGGTAATATTTGACAACATTCCTGACGAGTTGGCTTCTCCGTCCCCGTGGGACCTTTATATACATCAATAACGTAATATAACTTAACCTAACCCAACCTAACATCTCCGCGGTAATATTTGACAACATAACTGGCGAGTTGGCCTCTACGTCGCCGTGGGCCCTTCATATACATCAATAACGAAATATAACCTAACCTAACCCAACCTATCATCTCGGAGGTAATATTTGACAAAATTCCTGGCGTGTTGGCTTCTCCGCTTCCGTGGGACCGTTATATACATCAATAACGTAATATAGCCTAACCTAACCCAACCTAACATCTCCGCGGTAATATTTGACAACATACCTGGCGAGTTGGCCTCTACGTATCCGTGGGCCCTTCATATACATCAATAACGAAATATAACCTAACCTAACCCAACCTATCATCTCGGAGGTAATATTTGACAAAATTCCTGGCGAGTTGGCTTCTCCGCTTCCGTGGGACCGTTATATACATCAATAACATAATATAACCTAACCTAACCCAACCTAACATCTCCGCGGTAATATTTGACCACGTTCCTGGCTTGTTGCACTCTACGTCTCCGTGGGACCTTCATATAGATCTATAACGTAATATAACCTAACCTAACCCAACCTAACATCTCGGCGGTAATATTTGACAACATTCCTGGCGAGTTGGCATCTCCGTCCCCGTGGGACCTTTATATACATCAATAACGTAATATAACCTAACCTAACCCAACCTATCATCTCGGCGGTAATATTTGAAAACATTCCTGGCTTGTTGGCTTCTACGTCTCCGTGGGACCTTTATATACTTCAATAACGTAATATAACCTAGCCTAACCCAATTTAACATCTCGGCGGTAATATTTGACAACTTTCCTGGCGAGTTGGCCTCTACGTCTGCGTGGGATCTTTATATACATTAATAACGTAACATAACATAACCTAACCCAATCTAACATCTCGGCGGTAATATTTGCCAACATTCCTGGCTTGTTGGCCTCTACGTCTCCGTCGGACCTTTATATACATCTATAACGTAATATAACCTAACCTAACCCAACCTATCATCTCGGCGGTAATATTTGACAACATTCCTGGCGAGTTGGCCTCTACGTCTCCGTTTGTCCTTCTTATACATCAATAACGTAATCTAACATAACATAACCCAACCTATTTTCTCGGCGGTAATATTTGACAACATTCCTGGCGAGTTGGCCTCTACGTCTCCGTGGGACCTTTATATACATCAATAACATAATATAAGCTAGCCTAACCCAATCTAACATCTCGGCGGTAATATTTGACAACATTCCTGACGAGTTGGCTTCTCCGTCCCCGTGGGACCTTTATATACATCAATAACGTAATATAACTTAACCTAACCCAACCTAACATCTCCGCGGTAATATTTGACATCATTCCTGGCGAGTTGGCCTCTATGTCTCCGTGTAACCCTCGTATACATCAATAACGTAATATAACGTAACTTAATCCAACCTATCATCTCGGCGGTAATATTTGACAACATTCCTGGCGAGTTGGCCTCTGCGTCGTCGTGGGACCTTTATATACATCTATAACGTAATATAACCTAACCTCACACAACCTATCATCTCGGCTGTAATATTTGAAAACATTCCTGGCGAGTTGGCATCTACGTCTCCGTGGGACCTTTATATACATCAATAACGTAATATAACCTAACCTAACCCACCCTAGCATCTCGGCGGTAATATTTGACATCATTCCTGGCGAGTTGGCCTCTACGTCTCCGTGTAACCCTCGTATACAACAGTAACGTAATATAACGTAACTTAACCCAACCTATCATCTCGGCGGTAATATTTGACAACATTCCTGGCGAGTTGGCCTCTACGTCTTCGTGGGACCTTTATATACATCAATAACGTAATATAACTTAACCTAACCCAACCTAACATCTCCGCGGTAATATTTGACAACATACCTGGCGAGTTGGCCTCTACGTATCCGTGGGCCCTTCATATACATCAATAACGAAATATAACCTAACCTAACCCTATCTAACATCTCGGCGATAATATTTGACCACATTCCTGGCTTGTTGGCCCTTACGTCTCCGTGGGACCTATATATACATCAAAAACATAATATAAGCTAGCCTAACCCAATCTAACATCTCACGGTAATATTTGACCACATTCCTGGCTTGTTGGCTTCTACGTCTCCGTGGGACCTTTATATACTTCAATAACGTAATATAACCTAGCCTAACCCAATTTAACATATCGGCGGTAATATTTGACAACTTTCCTGGCGAGTTGGCCTCTACGTCTGCGTGGGATCTTTATATACATCAATAACGTAATGTAACATAACCTAACCCAATCTAACATCTCGGCGGTAATATTTGCCAACATTCCTGGCTTGTTGGCCTCTACGTATCCGTGGGCCCTTCATATACATCAAGAACGAAATATAACCTAACCTAACCCTATCTAACATCTCGGCGGTAATATTTGACCACATTCCTGGCTTGTTGGCCTCTACGTCTCCGTCGGACCTTTATATACATCTATAACGTAATATAACCGAACCTAACCCAACCTATCATCTCGGCGGTAATATTTGACAACATTCCTGGCGAGTTGGCCTCTACGTCTCCGTTTGTCCTTCTTATACATCAATAACGTAATCTAACATAACATAACCCAACCTATTTTCTCGGCGGTAATATTTGACAACATTCCTGGCGAGTTGGCCTCTACGTCTCCGTGGGGCCTTTATATACATCAATAACATAATATAAGCTAGGCTAACCCAATCTAACATCCCGGCGGTAATATTTGACAACATTCCTGACGAGTTGGCTTCTCCGTCCCCGTGGGACCTTTATATACATCAATAACGTAATATAACTTAACCTAACCCAACCTAACATCTCCGCGGTAATATTTGACAACATAACTGGCGAGTTGGCCTCTACGTCTCCGTGGGACCTTCATATACATCAATAACGAAATATAACCTAACCTAACTCAACCTATCATCTCGGAGGTAATATTTGACAAAATTCCTGGCGTGTTGGCTTCTCCGCTTCCGTGGGACCGTTATATACATCAATAACGTAATATAGCCTAACCTAACCCAACCTAACATCTCCGCGGTAATATTTGACAACATACCTGGCGAGTTGGCCTCTACGTATCCGTGGGCCCTTCATATACATCAATAACGAAATATAACCTAACCTAACCCAACCTATCATCTCGGAGGTAATATTTGACAAAATTCCTGGCGAGTTGGCTTCTCCGCTTCCGTGGGACCGTTATATACATCAATAACGTAATATAACCTAACCTAACTCAACCTAACATCTCCGCGGTAATATTTGACCACATTCCTGGCTTGTTGCACTCTACGTCTCCGTGGGACCTTTATATACATCAATAACGTAATATAACCTAACCTAACCCACCCTAGCATCTCGGCGGTAATATTTGACATCATTCCTGGCGAGTTGGCCTCTACGTCTCCGTGTAACCCTCGTATTCAACAGTAACGTAATATAACGTAACTTAACCCAACCTATCATCTCGGCGGTAATATTTGACAACATTCCTGGCGAGTTGGCCTCTACGTCTTCGTGGGACCTTTATATACATCAATAACGTAATATAACTTAACCTAACCCAACCTAACATCTCCGCGGTAATATTTGACAACATTCCTGGCGAGTTGGCCTCTACGTCTTCGTGGGACCTTTATATACATCAATAACGTAATATAACTTAACCTAACCCAACCTAACATCTCCGCGGTAATATTTGACAACATAACTGGCGAGTTGGCCTCTACGTATCCGTGGGCCCTTCATATACATCAATATCGAAATATAACCTAACCTAACCCTATCTAACATCTCGGCGGTAATATTTGACCACATTCCTGGCTTGTTGGCCCTTACGTCTCCGTGGGACCTATATATACATCAATAACATAATATAAGCTAGCCTAACGCAATCTAACATCTCACGGTAATATTTGACCACATTCCTGGCTTGTTGGCTTCTACGTCTCCGTGGGACCTTTATATACTTCAATAACGTAATATAACCTAGCCTAACCCAATTTAACATATCGGCGGTAATATTTGACAACTTTCCTGGCGAGTTGGCCTCTACGTCTGCGTGGGATCTTTATATACATCAATAACGTAATATAACATAACCTAACCCAATCTAACATCTCGGCGGTAATATTTGCCAACATTCCTGGCTTGTTGGCCTCTACGTCGCCGTGGGACCTTTATATACATCTATAACGTAATATAACCTAATCTAACCCAACCTATCATCTCGGCGGTAATATTTGACAACATTCCTGGCGAGTTGGCCTGTACGTCTCCGTGGGACCTTTATATACATCTATGACGTAATATAACCGAACCTAACCCAACCTATCATCTCGGCGGTAATATTTGACAACATTCCTGGCGAGTTGGTCTCTACGTCTCCGTTTGTCCTTCTTATACATCAATAACGTAATCTAACATAACATAACCCAACCTATTTTCTCGGCGGTAATATTTGACAACATTCCTGGCGAGTTGGACTCTACGTCTTCGTGGGACCTTTATATACATCAATAACATAATATAAGCTAGCCTAACCCAATCTAACATCTCGGCGGTAATATTTGACAACATTCCTGACGAGTTGGCTTCTCCGTCCCCGTGGGACCTTTATATACATCAATACCGTAATATAACTTAACCTAACCCAACCTAACATCTCCGCGGTAATATTTGACAACATAACTGGCGAGTTGGCCTCTACGTCGCCGTGGGCCTTTCATATACATCAATAACGAAATATAACCTAACCTAACCCAACCTATCATCTCGGAGGTAATATTTGACAAAATTCCTGGCGTGTTGGCTTCTCCGCTTCCGTGGGACCGTTATATACATCAATAACGTAATATAGCCTAACCTAACCCAACCTAACATCTCCGCGGTAATATTTGACAACATACCTGGCGAGTTGGCCTCTACGTATCCGTGGGCCCTTCATATACATCAATAACGAAATATAACCTAACCTAACCCAACCTAACATCTCGGCGGTAATATTTGACCACATACCTGGCGAGTTGGCCTCTACGTATCCGTGGGCCCTTCATATACATCAATAACGAAATATAACCTAACCTAACCCAACCTAACATCTCGGCGGTAATATTTGACCACATTCCTGGCTTGTTGGCCTCTACGTCTCCGTCGGACCTTTATATACATCTATAACGTAATATAACCTAACCTAACCCAATTTAACATATCGGCGGTAATATTTGACAACTTTCCTGGCGAGTTGGCCTCTACGTATGCGTGGGACCTTTATATACATCAATAACGTAATATAACCTAACCTAACCCAACCTATCATCTCGGCGGTAATATTTGAAAACATTCCTGGCTTGTTGGCTTCTACGTCTCCGTGGGACCTTTATATACTTCAATAACGTAATATAACCTAGCCTAACCCAATTTAACATCTCGGCGGTAATATTTGACAACTTTCCTGGCGAGTTGGCCTCTACGTCTGCGTGGGATCTTTATATACATTAATAACGTAACATAACATAACCTAACCCAATCTAACATCTCGGCGGTAATATTTGCCAACATTCCTGGCTTGTTGGCCTCTACGTCTCCGTCGGACCTTTATATACATCTATAACGTAATATAACCTAACCTAACCCAACCTATCATCTCGGCGGTAATATTTGACAACATTCCTGGCGAGTTGGCCTCTACGTCTCCGTTTGTCCTTCTTATACATCAATAACGTAATCTAACATAACATAACCCAACCTATTTTCTCGGCGGTAATATTTGACAACATTCCTGGCGAGTTGGCCTCTACGTCTCCGTGGGACCTTTATATACATCAATAACATAATATAAGCTAGCCTAACCCAATCTAACATCTCGGCGGTAATATTTGACAACATTCCTGACGAGTTGGCTTCTCCGTCCCCGTGGGACCTTTATATACATCAATAACGTAATATAACTTAACCTAACCCAACCTAACATCTCCGCGGTAATATTTGACATCATTCCTGGCGAGTTGGCCTCTATGTCTCCGTGTAACCCTCGTATACATCAATAACGTAATATAACGTAACTTAATCCAACCTATCATCTCGGCGGTAATATTTGACAACATTCCTGGCGAGTTGGCCTCTGCGTCGTCGTGGGACCTTTATATACATCTATAACGTAATATAACCTAACCTCACACAACCTATCATCTCGGCTGTAATATTTGAAAACATTCCTGGCGAGTTGGCATCTACGTCTCCGTGGGACCTTTATATACATCAATAACGTAATATAACCTAACCTAACCCACCCTAGCATCTCGGCGGTAATATTTGACATCATTCCTGGCGAGTTGGCCTCTACGTCTCCGTGTAACCCTCGTATACAACAGTAACGTAATATAACGTAACTTAACCCAACCTATCATCTCGGCGGTAATATTTGACAACATTCCTGGCGAGTTGGCCTCTACGTCTTCGTGGGACCTTTATATACATCAATAACGTAATATAACTTAACCTAACCCAACCTAACATCTCCGCGGTAATATTTGACAACATACCTGGCGAGTTGGCCTCTACGTATCCGTGGGCCCTTCATATACATCAATAACGAAATATAACCTAACCTAACCCTATCTAACATCTCGGCGATAATATTTGACCACATTCCTGGCTTGTTGGCCCTTACGTCTCCGTGGGACCTATATATACATCAAAAACATAATATAAGCTAGCCTAACCCAATCTAACATCTCACGGTAATATTTGACCACATTCCTGGCTTGTTGGCTTCTACGTCTCCGTGGGACCTTTATATACTTCAATAACGTAATATAACCTAGCCTAACCCAATTTAACATATCGGCGGTAATATTTGACAACTTTCCTGGCGAGTTGGCCTCTACGTCTGCGTGGGATCTTTATATACATCAATAACGTAATGTAACATAACCTAACCCAATCTAACATCTCGGCGGTAATATTTGCCAACATTCCTGGCTTGTTGGCCTCTACGTATCCGTGGGCCCTTCATATACATCAAGAACGAAATATAACCTAACCTAACCCTATCTAACATCTCGGCGGTAATATTTGACCACATTCCTGGCTTGTTGGCCTCTACGTCTCCGTCGGACCTTTATATACATCTATAACGTAATATAACCGAACCTAACCCAACCTATCATCTCGGCGGTAATATTTGACAACATTCCTGGCGAGTTGGCCTCTACGTCTCCGTTTGTCCTTCTTATACATCAATAACGTAATCTAACATAACATAACCCAACCTATTTTCTCGGCGGTAATATTTGACAACATTCCTGGCGAGTTGGCCTCTACGTCTCCGTGGGGCCTTTATATACATCAATAACATAATATAAGCTAGGCTAACCCAATCTAACATCCCGGCGGTAATATTTGACAACATTCCTGACGAGTTGGCTTCTCCGTCCCCGTGGGACCTTTATATACATCAATAACGTAATATAACTTAACCTAACCCAACCTAACATCTCCGCGGTAATATTTGACAACATAACTGGCGAGTTGGCCTCTACGTCTCCGTGGGACCTTCATATACATCAATAACGAAATATAACCTAACCTAACTCAACCTATCATCTCGGAGGTAATATTTGACAAAATTCCTGGCGTGTTGGCTTCTCCGCTTCCGTGGGACCGTTATATACATCCATAACGTAATATAGCCTAACCTAACCCAACCTAACATCTCCGCGGTAATATTTGACAACATACCTGGCGAGTTGGCCTCTACGTATCCGTGGGCCCTTCATATACATCAATAACGAAATATAACCTAACCTAACCCAACCTATCATCTCGGAGGTAATATTTGACAAAATTCCTGGCGAGTTGGCTTCTCCGCTTCCGTGGGACCGTTATATACATCAATAACGTAATATAACCTAACCTAACTCAACCTAACATCTCCGCGGTAATATTTGACCACATTCCTGGCTTGTTGCACTCTACGTCTCCGTGGGACCTTTATATACATCAATAACGTAATATAACCTAACCTAACCCACCCTAGCATCTCGGCGGTAATATTTGACATCATTCCTGGCGAGTTGGCCTCTACGTCTCCGTGTAACCCTCGTATTCAACAGTAACGTAATATAACGTAACTTAACCCAACCTATCATCTCGGCGGTAATATTTGACAACATTCCTGGCGAGTTGGCCTCTACGTCTTCGTGGGACCTTTATATACATCAATAACGTAATATAACTTAACCTAACCCAACCTAACATCTCCGCGGTAATATTTGACAACATTCCTGGCGAGTTGGCCTCTACGTCTTCGTGGGACCTTTATATACATCAATAACGTAATATAACTTAACCTAACCCAACCTAACATCTCCGCGGTAATATTTGACAACATAACTGGCGAGTTGGCCTCTACGTATCCGTGGGCCCTTCATATACATCAATATCGAAATATAACCTAACCTAACCCTATCTAACATCTCGGCGGTAATATTTGACCACATTCCTGGCTTGTTGGCCCTTACGTCTCCGTGGGACCTATATATACATCAATAACATAATATAAGCTAGCCTAACGCAATCTAACATCTCACGGTAATATTTGACCACATTCCTGGCTTGTTGGCTTCTACGTCTCCGTGGGACCTTTATATACTTCAATAACGTAATATAACCTAGCCTAACCCAATTTAACATATCGGCGGTAATATTTGACAACTTTCCTGGCGAGTTGGCCTCTACGTCTGCGTGGGATCTTTATATACATCAATAACGTAATATAACATAACCTAACCCAATCTAACATCTCGGCGGTAATATTTGCCAACATTCCTGGCTTGTTGGCCTCTACGTCGCCGTGGGACCTTTATATACATCTATAACGTAATATAACCTAATCTAACCCAACCTATCATCTCGGCGGTAATATTTGACAACATTCCTGGCGAGTTGGCCTGTACGTCTCCGTGGGACCTTTATATACATCTATGACGTAATATAACCGAACCTAACCCAACCTATCATCTCGGCGGTAATATTTGACAACATTCCTGGCGAGTTGGTCTCTACGTCTCCGTTTGTCCTTCTTATACATCAATAACGTAATCTAACATAACATAACCCAACCTATTTTCTCGGCGGTAATATTTGACAACATTCCTGGCGAGTTGGACTCTACGTCTTCGTGGGACCTTTATATACATCAATAACATAATATAAGCTAGCCTAACCCAATCTAACATCTCGGCGGTAATATTTGACAACATTCCTGACGAGTTGGCTTCTCCGTCCCCGTGGGACCTTTATATACATCAATACCGTAATATAACTTAACCTAACCCAACCTAACATCTCCGCGGTAATATTTGACAACATAACTGGCGAGTTGGCCTCTACGTCGCCGTGGGCCTTTCATATACATCAATAACGAAATATAACCTAACCTAACCCAACCTATCATCTCGGAGGTAATATTTGACAAAATTCCTGGCGTGTTGGCTTCTCCGCTTCCGTGGGACCGTTATATACATCAATAACGTAATATAGCCTAACCTAACCCAACCTAACATCTCCGCGGTAATATTTGACAACATACCTGGCGAGTTGGCCTCTACGTATCCGTGGGCCCTTCATATACATCAATAACGAAATATAACCTAACCTAACCCAACCTAACATCTCGGCGGTAATATTTGACCACATACCTGGCGAGTTGGCCTCTACGTATCCGTGGGCCCTTCATATACATCAATAACGAAATATAACCTAACCTAACCCAACCTAACATCTCGGCGGTAATATTTGACCACATTCCTGGCTTGTTGGCTTCTCCGCTTCCGTGGGACCGTTATATACACCAATAACGTAATATAACCTAACCTAACCCAACCTAACATCTCCGCGGTAATATTTGACCACGTTCCTGGCTTGTTGCACTCTACGTCTCCGTGGGACCTTCATATAGATCTATAACGTAATATAACCTAACCTAACCCAACCTAACATCTCGGCGGTAATATTTGACAACATTCCTGGCGAGTTGGCTTCTCCGTCCCCGTGGGACCTTTATATACATCAATAACGTAATATAACCTAACCTAACCCAACCTATCATCTCGGCGGTAATATTTGAAAACATTCCTGGCGAGTTGGCATCTACGTCTCCGTGGGACCTTTATATACATCAATAACGTAATATAACCTAACCTAACCCACCCTAGCATCTCGGCGGTAATATTTGACATCATTCCTGGCGATTTTGCCTCTACGTCTCCGTTTGACCTTCATATACATCAATAACGTAATATAACCTAACCTAACGCAACCTAACATCTCGGCGGTAATATTTGACATCATTCCTGGCGAGTTGGCCTCTATGTCTCCGTGTAACCCTCGTATACATCACTAACGTAATATAACGTAACTTAATCCAACCTATCATCTCGGCGGTAATATTTGACAACATTCCTGGCGAGTTGGCCTCTACGTCTTCGTGGGACCTTTATATACATCTATAACGTAATATAACCTAACCTCACACAACCTATCATCTCGGCTGTAATATTTGAAAACATTCCTGGCGAGTTGGCACCTACGTCTCCGTGGGACCTTTATATACATCAATAACGTAATATAACCTAACCTAACCCACCCTAGCATCTCGGCGGTAATATTTGACATCATTCCTGGCGAGTTGGCCTCTACGTCTCCGTGTAACCCTCGTATACAACAGTAACGTAATATAACGTAACTTAACCCAACCTATCATCTCGGCGGTAATATTTGACAACATTCCTGGCGAGTTGGCCTCTACGTCTTCGTGGGACCTTTATATACATCAATAACGTAATATAACTTAACCTAACCCAACCTAACATCTCCGCGGTAATATTTGACAACATACCTGGCGAGTTGGCCTCTACGTATCCGTGGGCCCTTCATATACATCAATAACGAAATATAACCTAACCTAACCCTATCCAACATCTCGGCGGTAATATTTGACCACATTCCTGGCTTGTTGGCCTCTACTTCTCCGTTTGACCTTCATATACATCAATAACGTAATATAACCTAACCTAACGCAACCTAACATCTCGGCGGTAATATTTGACATCATTCCTGGCGAGTTGGCCTCTATGTCTCCGTGTAACCCTCGTATACATCACTAACGTAATATAACGTAACTTAATCCAACCTATCATCTCCGCGGTAATATTTGACAACATACCTGGCGAGTTGGCCTCTACGTATCCGTGGGCCCTTCATATACATCAATAACGAAATATAACCTAACCTAACCCAACCTAACATCTCGGCGGTAATATTTGACCACATACCTGGCGAGTTGGCCTCTACGTATCCGTGGGCCCTTCATATACATCAATAACGAAATATAACCTAACCTAACCCAACCTAACATCTCGGCGGTAATATTTGACCACATTCCTGGCTTGTTGGCCTCTACGTCTCCGTCGGACCTTTATATACATCTATAACGTAATATAACCTAACCTAACCCAATTTAACATATCGGCGGTAATATTTGACAACTTTCCTGGCGAGTTGGCCTCTACGTATGCGTGGGATCTTTATATACATCAATAACGTAATATAACATAACCTAACCCAATCTAATATCTCGGCGGTAATATTTGCCAACATTCCTGGCTTGTTGGCCTCTACGTCTCCGTGGGACCTTTATATACATCTATAACGTAATATAACCTAATCTAACCCAACCTATCATCTCGGCGGTAATATTTGACAACATTCCTGGCGAGTTGGCCTCTACGTCTCCGTCGGACCTTTATATACATCTATAACGTAATATAACCGAACCTAACCCAACCTATCATCTCGGCGGTAATATTTGACAACATTCCTGGCGAGTTGGCCTCTACGTCTCCGTTTGTCCTTCTTATACATCAATAACGTAATCTAACATAACATAACCCAACCTATTTTCTCGGCGGTAATATTTGACAACATTCCTGGCGAGTTGGCCTCTACGTCTCCGTGGGACCTTCATATACATCAATAACATAATATAAGCTAGCCTAACCCAATCTAACATCTCGGCGGTAATATTTGACAACATTCCTGACGAGTTGGCTTCTCCGCTTCCGTGGGACCGTTATATACATCAATAACGTAATATAGCCTAACCTAACCCAACCTAACATCTCCGCGGTAATATTTTACAACATACCTGGCGAGTTGGCCTCTACGTATCCGTGGGCCCTTCATATACATCAATAACGAAATATAACCTAACCTAACCCAACCTAACATCTCGGCGGTAATATTTGACCACATTCCTGGCTTGTTGGCCTCTGCGCCTCCGTCGGACCTTTATATATATCTATAACGTAATATAACCTAACCTAACCCAATCTAACATCTCGACGGTAATATTTGACGACATTCCTCGCTTGTTGGCCTCTACGTCTCCGTTTGACCTTCATATACATCAATAACGTAATATAACCTAACCTAACGCAACCTAACATCTCGGCGGTAATATTTGACATCATTCCTGGCGAGTTGGCCTCTATGTCTCCGTGTAACCCTCGTATACATCACTAACGCAATATAGCGTAACTTAATCCAACCTATCATCTCGGCGGTATTATTTGACAACATTCCTGGCGAGTTGGCCTCTACGTCTTCGTGGGACCTTTATATACATCTATAACGTAATATAACCTAACCTCACACAACCTATCATCTCGGCTGTAATATTTGAAAACATTCCTGGCGAGTTGGCACCTACGTCTCCGTGGGACCTTTATATACATCAATAACGTAATACAACCTAACCTAACCCACCCTAGCATCTCGGCGGTAATATTTGACATCATTCCTGGCGAGTTGGCCTCTACGTCTCCGTGTAACCCTCGTATACAACAGTGACGTAATATAACGTAACTTAACCCAACCTATCATCTCGGCGGTAATATTTGACAACATTCCTGGCGAGTTGGCCTCTACGTCTTCGTGGGACCTTTATATACATCAATAACGTAATATATCTTAACCTAACCCAACCTAACATCTCCGCGGTAATATTTGACAACATACCTGGCGAGTTGGCCTCTACGTATCCGTGGGCCCTTCATATACATCAATAACGAAATATAACCTAACCTAACCCAACCTAACATCTCGGCGGTAATATTTGACCACATTCCCGGCTTGTTGGCCCTTACGTCTCCGTGGGACCTATATATACATCAATAACATAATATAAGCTAGCCTAACCCAATCTAACATCTCACGGTAATATTTGACCACATTCCTGGCTTGTTGGCTTCTACGTCTCCGTGGGACCTTTATATACTTAAATAACGTAATATAACCTAGCCTAACCCAATTTAACATATCGGCGGTAATATTTGACAACTTTCCTGGCGAGTTGGCCTCTACGTCTGCGTGGGATCTTTATATACATCAATAACGTAATATAACATAACCTAACCCAATCTAACATCTCGGCGGTAATATTTGCCAACATACCTGGCTTGTTGGCCTCTACGTCTCCGTGGGACCTTTATATACATCTATAACGTAATATAACCTAATCTAACCCAACCTATCATCTCGGCGGTAACATTTGACAACATTCCTGGCGAGTTGGCCTCTACGTATCCGTGGGCCCTTCATATACATCAATAACGAAATATAACCTAACCTAACCCTATCTAACATCTCGGCGGTAATATTTGACCACATTCCTGGCTTGTTGGCCTCTACGTCTCCTTCGGACCTTTATATACATCTATAACGTAATATAACCTAACCTAACCCAACCTATCATCTCGGCGGTAATATTTGACAACATTCCTGGCGAGTTGGCCTCTACGTCTCCGTTTGACCTTCTTATACATCAATAACGTAATATAACCTAACCTAACGCAACCTAACATCTCGGCGGTAATATTTGACATCAGTCCTGGCGAGTTGGCCTCTATGTCTCCGTGTAACCCTCGTATACATCACTAACGTAATATAACGTAACTTAATCCAACCTATCATCTCGGCGGTAATATTTGACAACATTCCTGGCGAGTTGGCCTCTACGTCTTCGTGGGACCTTTATATACATCAATAACGTAATATAACTTAACCTAACCCAACCTAACATCTCCGCGGTAATATTTGACAACATACCTGGCGAGTTGGCCTCTACGTATCCGTGGGCCCTTCATATACATCAATAACGAAATATAACCTAACCTAACCCAACCTAACATCTCGGCGGTAATATTTGACCACATTCCTGGCTTGTTGGCCTCTGCGCCTCCGTCGGACCTTTATATATATCTATAACGTAATATAACCTAACCTAACCCAATCTAACATCTCGACGGTAATATTTGACGACATTCCTGGCTTGTTGGCCTCTACGTCTCCGTTTGACCTTCATATACATCAATAACGTAATATAACCTAACCTAACGCAACCTAACATCTCGGCGGTAATATTTGACATCATTCCTGGCGAGTTGGCCTCTATGTCTCCGTGTAACCCTCGTATACATCACTAACGCAATATAACGTAACTTAATCCAACCTATCATCTCGGCGGTAATATTTGACAACATTCCTGGCGAGTTGGCCTCTACGTCTTCGTGGGACCTTTATATACATCTATAACGTAATATAACCTAACCTCACACAACCTATCATCTCGGCTGTAATATTTGAAAACATTCCTGGCGAGTTGGCACCTACGTCTCCGTGGGACCTTTATATACATCAATAACGTAATACAACCTAACCTAACCCACCCTAGCATCTCGGCGGTAATATTTGACATCATTCCTGGCGAGTTGGCCTCTACGTCTCCGTGTAACCCTCGTATACAACAGTGACGTAATATAACGTAACTTAACCCAACCTATCATCTCGGCGGTAATATTTGACAACATTCCTGGCGAGTTGGCCTCTACGTCTTCGTGGACACTTTATATACATCAATAACGTAATATATCTTAACCTAACCCAACCTAACATCTCCGCGGTAATATTTGACAACATACCTGGCGAGTTGGCCTCTACGTATCCGTGGGCCCTTCATATACATCAATAACGAAATATAACCTAACCTAACCCTATCTAACATCTCGGCGGTAATTTTTGACCACCTTCCTGGCTTGTTGGCCTCTACGTCTCCGTCGGACCTTTATATACATCTATAACGTAATATAACCTAACCTAACCCAACCTAACATCTCCGCGGTAATATTTGACAACATACCTGGCGAGTTGGCCTCTACGTCTCCGTGGGCCCTTCATATACATCAATAACGAAATATAACCTAAGCTAACCCAACCTATCATCTCGGAGGTAATATTTGACAAAATTCCTGGCGAGTTGGCTTCTCCGCTTCCGTGGGACCTTTATATACATCAATAACGTAATATAACCTAACCTAACCCAACCTAACATCTCACGGTAATATTTGACCACATTCCTGGCTTGTTGGCTTCTACGTCTCCGTGGGACCTTTATACACTTCAATAACGTAATATAACCTAGCCTAACCCAATTTAACATCTCGGCGGTAATATTTGACAACTTTCCTGGCGAGTTGGCCTCTACGTCTGCGTGGGATCTTTATATACATCAATAACGTAATATAACATATGCTAACCCAATCTAACATCTCGGAGGTAATATTTGACAACATTCCTGGCGAGTTGGCCTCTACGTCTCCGTGGGACCTTTATATACATCAATAACATAATATAAGCTAGCCTAACCCAATCTAACATCTCGGCGATAATATTTGACCACATTCCTGGCGAGTTGGCCTCTACGTCTTCGTGGGACCTTTATATACATCAATAACGTAATATAACTTAACCTAACCCAAACTAACATCTCCGCGGTAATATTTGACAACATACCTGGCGAGTTGGCCTCTACGTATCCGTGGGCCCTTCATATACATCAATAACGAAATATAACCTAACCTAACCCTATCTAACATCTCGGCGGTAATTTTTGACCACCTTCCTGGCTTGTTGGCCTCTACGTCTCCGTCGGACCTTTATATACATCTATAACGTAATATAACCTAACCTAACCCAACCTAACATCTCCGCGGTAATATTTGACAACATACCTGGCGAGTTGGCCTCTACGTCTCCGTGGGCCCTTCATATACATCAATAACGAAATATAACCTAAGCTAACCCAACCTATCATCTCGGAGGTAATATTTGACAAAATTCCTGGCGAGTTGGCTTCTCCGCTTCCGTGGGACCTTTATATACATCAATAACGTAATATAACCTAACCTAACCCAACCTAACATCTCACGGTAATATTTGACCACATTCCTGGCTTGTTGGCTTCTACGTCTCCGTGGGACCTTTATACACTTCAATAACGTAATATAACCTAGCCTAACCCAATTTAACATCTCGGCGGTAATATTTGACAACTTTCCTGGCGAGTTGGCCTCTACGTCTGCGTGGGATCTTTATATACATCAATAACGTAATATAACATAACCTAACCCAATCTAACATCTCGGCGGTAATATTTGACAACATTCCTGGCGAGTTGGCCTCTACGTCTCCGTGGGACCTTTATATACATCAATAACATAATATAAGCTAGCCTAACCCAATCTAACATCTCGGCGATAATATTTGACCACATTCCTGGCGAGTTGGCCTCTACGTCTTCGTGGGACCTTTATATACATCAATAACGTAATATAACTTAACCTAACCCAACCTAACATCTCCGCGGTAATATTTGACAACATACCTGGCGAGTTGGCCTCTACGTCTCCGTGGGCCCTTCATATACATCAATAACGAAATATAACCTAACCTAACCCAACCTAACATCTCGGCGGTAATATTTGAAAACATTCCTGGCGAGTTGGCAGCTACGTCTCCGTGGGACCTTTATATACATCAATAACGTAATATAACCTAACCTAATCCAACCTAACATCTCGGCGGTCATATTCGACCACATTCCTGGCTTGTTGGACTCTACGTCTCCGTGGGACCTTCAATAGATCTATAACGTAATATAACCTAACCTAACCCAACGTAACATCTCGGCGGTAATATTTGAAAACATTCCTGGCGAGTTGGCCTCTACGTCTTCGTGGGACCTTTATATACATGAATAACGTAATATAACATAACCTAACCCAATCTAACATCTCGACGGTAATATTTGACCACATTCCTGGCTTGTTGGCCTCTACGTCTCCGTGGGACCTTTATATACAACAATAACATAATATAAGCTAGCCTAACCCAATCTAACATCTCGGCGGTAATATTTGACCACATTCCTGGCTTGTTGGGATCTACGTCTCCGTTTGACCATCATATACATCAATAACGTAATATAACGTAACCTAACCCAACCTATCATCTCGGCGGTAATATTTGACAACATTCCTGGCTTGTTGGCCTCTACTTCTCCGTGGGACCTTTATATACTTCAATAACGTAATATAACCTAACCTAACCCAACCTAACATCTCGGCGGTAATAGTTGACAACATTCCTGGCGAGTTGGCTTCTCCGTTTCCATGGGACCTTTATATACATCAATAACGTAATATAACCTAACCTAACCCAACCTAACATCTGGGCGGTAATATTTGACAACATTCCTGGCGAGTTGGCCCCTGCGTCTCCGTGGGACCTTTATATACATCAATAACGAAATATAACCTAACCTAACCCTATCTAACATCTCGGCGGTAATTTTTGACCACATTCCTGGCTTGTTGCACTCTACGTCTCCGTGGGACCTTCATATAGATCTATAACGTAATATAACTTAACCTAACCCAACCTAACATCTCCACGGTAATATTTGACAACATACCTGGCGAGTTGGCCTCTACGTCTCCGTGGGCCCTTCATATACATCAATAACGAAATATAACCTAACCTAACCCAACCTATCATCTCGGAGGTAATATTTGACGACATTCCTGGCTTGTTGGCCTCTACGTCTCCGTTTGACCTTCATATACATCAATAACGTAATATAACCTAACCTAACGCAACCTAACATCTCGGCGGTAATATTTGACATCATTCCTGGCGAGTCGGCCTCTATGTCTCCGTGTAACCACCGTATACATCACTAACGTAATATAACGTAACTTAATCCAACCTATCATCTCGGCGGTAATATTTGAAAACATTCCTGGCGAGTTGGCAGCTACGTCTCCGTGGGACCTTTATATACATCAATAACGTAATATAACCTAACCTAATCCAACCTAACATCTCGGCGGTCATATTCGACCACATTCCTGGCTTGTTGGACTCTACGTCTCCGTGGGACCTTCAATAGATCTATAACGTAATATAACCTAACCTAACCCAACGTACCATCTCGGCGGTAATATTTGAAAACATTCCTGGCGAGTTGGCCTCTACGTCTTCGTGGGACCTTTATATACATGAATAACGTAATATAACATAACCTAACCCAATCTAACATCTCGACGGTAATATTTGACCACATTCCTGGCTTGTTGGCCTCTACGTCTCCGTGGGACCTTTATATACAACAATAACATAATATAAGCTAGCCTAACCCAATCTAACATCTCGGCGGTAATATTTGACCACATTCCTGGCGAGTTGGCCTCTACGTCTCCGTGGGACCTTTATATACATCAATAACATAATATAACCTAACCTAACCCTATCTAACATCTCGGCGGTAATTTTTGACCACCTTCCTGGCTTGTTGGCCTCTACGTCTCCGTCGGACCTTTATATACATCTATAACGTAATATAACCTAACCTAACCCAACCTAACATCTCACGGTAATATTTGACCACATTCCTGGCTTGTTGGCTTCTACGTCTCCGTGGGACCTTTATACACTTCAATAACGTAATATAACCTAGCATAACCCAATTTAACATCTCGGCGGTAATATTTGACAACTTTCCTGGCGAGTTGGCCTCTACGTCTGCGTGGGATCTTTATATACATCAATAACGTAATATAACATAACCTAACCCAATCTAACATCTCGGCGGTAATATTTGACAACATTCCTGGCGAGTTGGCCTCTACGTCTCCGTGGGACCTTTATATACATCAATAACATAATATAAGCTAGCCTAAACCAATCTAACATCTCGGCGATAATATTTGACCACATTCCTGGCGAGTTGGCCTCTACGTCTTCGTGGGACCTTTATATACATCAATAACGTAATATAACTTAACCTAACCCAACCTAACATCTCCGCGGTAATATTTGACAACATACCTGGCGAGTTGGCCTCTACGTCTCCGTGGGCCCTTCATATACATCAATAACGAAATATAACCTAACCTAACCCTACCTAACATCTCGGCGGTAATTTTTGACCACATTCCTGGCTTTTTGGCCTCTACGTCTCCGTCGGACCTTTATGTACATCTATAACGTAATATAACCTAACCTAACCCAACCTATCATCTCGGCGGTAATATTTGACAACATTCCTGGCGAGTTGGCCTCTACGTCTCCGTGGGACCTTTATATACATCAATAACATAATGTAAGCTAGCCTAACCCAATCTAACATCTCGGCGATAATATTTGACCACATTCCTGGCGAGTTGGCCTCTACGTCTTCGTGGGACCTTTATATACATCAATAACATAATATAAGCTAGCTTAACCCAATCTAATATCTCGGCGATAATATTTGACCACATTCCTGGCGAGTTAGTCTCTACGTCTTCGTGGGACCTTTATATACATCAATAACGTAATATAACCTAACCTAACCCAACCTAGCATCTCGGCGGTAATATTTGACGTCATTCCTGGCGAGTTGGCTTCTACGCCTCCGTGTAACCCTCGTATACAACAGTAACGTAATATAACCTAACCTAACCCAACGTAACATCTCGGCGGTAATATTTGAAAACATTCCTGGCGAGTTGGCCTCTACGTCTTCGTGGGACCTTTATATACATGAATAACGTAATATAACATAACCTAACCCAATCTAACATCTCGACGGTAATATTTGACCACATTCCTGGCTTGTTGGCCTCTACGTCTCCGTGGGACCTTTATATACAACAATAACATAATATAAGCTAGCCTAACCCAATCTAACATCTCGGCGGTAATATTTGACCACATTCCTGGCTTGTTGGAGTCTACGTCTCCGTTTGACCATCATATACATCAATAACGTAATATAACGTAACCTAACCCAACCTATCATCTCGGCGGTAATATTTGACAACATTCCTGGCTTGTTGGCCTCTACTTCTCCGTGGGACCTTTATATACTTCAATAACGTAATATAACCTAACCTAACCCAACCTAACATCTCGGCGGTAATAGTTGACAACATTCCTGGCGAGTTGGCCCCTGCGTCTCCGTGGGACCTTTATATACATCAATAACGTAATATAACCTAACCTAACCCAACCTAACATCTCGTCGGTAATATTTGACAACATTCCTGGCGAGTTGGCCTCTACGTCTTCGTGGGACTTTTATATACATCAATAACGTAATATAACTTAACCTAACCCAAACTAACATCTCCGCGGTAATATTTGACAACATACCTGGCGAGTTGGTCTCTACGTATCCGTGGGCCCTTCATATACATCAATAACGAAATATAACCTAACCTAACCCTATCTAACATCTCGGCGGTAATTTTTGACCACATTCCTGGCTTGTTGGCCTCTACGTCTCCGTCGGACCTTTATATACATCTATAACGTAATATAACCTAACCTAACCCAACCTAACATCTCCGCGGTAATATTTGACAACATACCTGGCGAGTTGGTCTCTACGTCTCCGTGGGCCCTTCATATACATCAATAACGAAATATATCCTAAGCTAACCCAACCTATCATCTCGGAGGTAATATTTGACAAAATTCCTGGCGAGTTGGCTTCTCCGCTTCCGTGGGACCTTTATATACATCAATAACGTAATATAACCTAACCTAACCCAACCTAACATCTCCGCGGTAATATTTGACCACGTTCCTCGCTTGTTGCACTCTACGTCTCCGTGGGACCTTCATATACATCAATAACGAAATATAACCTAACCTAACCCTACCTAACATCTCGGCGGTAATTTTTGACCACATTCCTGGCTTTTTGGCCTCTACGTCTCCGTCGGAACTTTATGTACATCTATAACGTAATATAACCTAACCTAACCCAACCTATCATCTCGGCGGTAATATTTGACAACATTCCTGGCGAGTTGGCCTCTACGTCTCCGTGGGACCTTTATATACATCAATAACATAATGTAAGCTAGCCTAACCCAATCTAACATCTCGGCGATAATATTTGACCACATTCCTGGCGAGTTGGCCTCTACGTCTTCGTGGGACCTTTATATACATCAATAACATAATATAAGCTAGCTTAACCCAATCTAATATCTCGGCGATAATATTTGACCACATTCCTGGCGAGTTGGTCTCTACGTCTTCGTGGGACCTTTATATACATCAATAACGTAATATAACCTAACCTAACCCAACCTAGCATCTCGGCGGTAATATTTGACGTCATTCCTGGCGAGTTGGCCTCTACGCCTCCGTGTAACCCTCGTATACAACAGTAACGTAATATAACGTAACTTAACCCAACCTATCATCTCGGCGGTAATATTTGACAACATTCCTGGCGAGTTGGCCTCTACGTCTCCGTGAGACCTTTATATACATCTATAACGTAATATAACCTAACCTAACCCAACCTAACATCTCGGCGGTAATATTTGAAAACATTCCTGGCGAGTTGGCAACTACGTCTCCGTGGGACCTTTATATACAACAATAACATAATATAAGCTAGCCTAACCCAATCTAACATCTCGGCGGTAATATTTGACCACATTCCTGGCTTGTTGGAGTCTACGTCTCCGTTTGACCATCATATACATCAATAACGTAATATAACGTAACCTAACCCAACCTATCATCTCGGCGGTAATATTTGACAACATTCCTGGCTTGTTGGCCTCTACTTCTCCGTGGGACCTTTATATACTTGAATAACGTAATATAACCTAACCTAACCCAACCTAACATCTCGGCGGTAATAGTTGACAACATTCCTGGCGAGTTGGCTTCTCCGTTTCCATGGGACCTTTATATACATCAATAACGTAATATAACCTAACCTAACCCAACCTAACATCTGGGCGGTAATATTTGACAACATTCCTGGCGAGTTGGCCCCTGCGTCTCCGTGGGACCTTTATATACATCAATAACGTAATATAACCTAACCTAACCCAACCTAACATCTCGTCGGTAATATTTGACAACATTCCTGGCGAGTTGGCCTCTACGTCTTCGTGGGACTTTTATATACATCAATAACGTAATATAACTTAACCTAACCCAAACTAACATCTCCGCGGTAATATTTGACAACATACCTGGCGAGTTGGTCTCTACGTATCCGTGGGCCCTTCATATACATCAATAACGAAATATAACCTAACCTAACCCTATCTAACATCTCGGCGGTAATTTTTGACCACATTCCTGGCTTGTTGGCCTCTACGTCTCCGTCGGACCTTTATATACATCTATAACGTAATATAACCTAACCTAACCCAACCTAACATCTCCGCGGTAATATTTGACAACATACCTGGCGAGTTGGCCTCTACGTCTCCGTGGGCCCTTCATATACATCAATAACGAAATATATCCTAACCTAACCCAACCTATCATCTAGGAGGTAATATTTGACAATATTCCTGGCGAGTTGGCTTCTCCGCTTCCGTGGGAACTTTATATACATCAATAACGTAATATAACCTAACCTAGCCCAATCTAACATCTCGGCGGTAATATTTGACAACATTCCTGGCTTGTTGGCCTCTACGTCTCCGTGGGACCTTTATATACATCTATAACGTAATATAACCTAACCTAACCCAACCTAACATCTCGGCGGTAATATTTGACAACATTCCTGGCGAGTTGGCCTCTACGTATCCGTGGGCCCTTCATATACATGAATAACGAAATATAACCTAACCTAAACCTATCTAACATATCGGCGGTAATATTTGACCACATTCCTGGCTTGTTGGCCTCTACGTCTCCGTCGGACCTTTATATACATCTATAACGTAATATAACCTAACCTAACCCAATCAAACATCTCGACGGTAATATTTGACGACATTCCTGGCTTGTTGGCCTCTACGTCTCCGTTTGACCTTCATATACATCAATAACGTAATATAACCTAACCTAACGCAACCTAACATCTCGGCGGTAATATTTGACATCATTCCTGGCGAGTCGGCCTCTATGTCTCCGTGTAACCATCGTATACATCACTAACGTAATATAACGTAACTTAATCCAACCTATCATCTCGGCGGTAATATTTGAAAACATTCCTGGCGAGTTGGCAGCTACGTCTCCGTGGGACCTTTATATACATCAATAACGTAATATAACCTAACCTAATCCAACCTAACATCTCGGCGGTCATATTCGACCACATTCCTGGCTTGTTGGACTCTACGTCTCCGTGGGACCTTCAATAGATCTATAACGTAATATAACCTAACCTAACCCAACGTACCATCTCGGCGGTAATATTTGAAAACATTCCTGGCGAGTTGGCCTCTACGTCTTCGTGGGACCTTTATATACATGAATAACGTAATATAACATAACCTAACCCAATCTAACATCTCGACGGTAATATTTGACCACATTCCTGGCTTGTTGGCCTCTACGTCTCCGTGGGACCTTTATATACAACAATAACATAATATAAGCTAGCCTAACCCAATCTAACATCTCGGCGGTAATATTTGACCACATTCCTGGCTTGTTGGAGTCTACGTCTCCGTTTGACCATCATATACATCAATAATGTAATATAACGTAACCTAACCCAACCTATCATCTCGGCGGTAATATTTGACCACATTCCTGGCTTGTTGGAGTCTACGTCTCCGTTTGACCATCATATACATCAATAATGTTATATAACGTAACCTAACCCAACCTATCATCTCGGCGGTAATATTTGACAACATTCCTGGCTTGTTGGCCTCTACTTCTCCGTGGGACCTTTATATACTTCAATAACGTAATATAACCTAACCTAACCCAACCTAACATCTGGGCGGTAATATTTGACAACATTCCTGGCGAGTTGGCCTCTACGTCTCCATGGGACCTTTATATACATCAATAACATAATATAAGCTAGCCTAACCCAATCTAACATCTCACGGTAATATTTGACCACATTCCTGGCTTGTTGGCTTCTACGTCTCCGTGGGACCTTTATACACTTCAATAACGTAATATAACCTAGCCTAACCCAATTTAACACCTCGGCGGTAATATTTGACAACTTTCCTGGCGAGTTGGCCTCTACGTCTGCGTGGGATCTTTATATACATCAATAACGTAATATAACATAACCTAACCCAATCTAACATCTCGGCGGTAATATTTGACAACATTCCTGGCGAGTTGGCCTCTACGTCTCCGTGGGACCTTTATATACATCAATAACATAATATAAGCTAGCCTAACCCAATCTAACATCTCGGCGATAATATTTGACCACATTCCTGGCGAGTTGGCCTCTATGTCTTCGTGGGACCTTTATATACATCAATAACGTAATATAACTTAACCTAACCCAACCTAACATCTCCGCGGTAATATTTGACAACATACTTGGCGAGTTGGCCTCTACGTCTCCGTGGGCCCTTCATATACATCAATAACGAAATATAACCTAACCTAACCCTACCTAACATCTCGGCGGTAATTATTGACCACATTCCTGGCTTTTTGGCCTCTACGTCTCCGTCGGACCTTTATATACATCTATAACGTAATATAACCTAACCTAACCCAACCTATCATCTCGGCGGTAATATTTGACAACATTCCTGGCGAGTTGGCCTCTACGTCTCCGTGGGACCTTTATATACATCAATAACATAATGTAAGCTAGCCTAACCCAATCTAACATCTCGGCGATAATATTTGACCACATTCCTGGCGAGTTGGCCGCTACGTCTTCGTGGGACCTTTATATACATCAATAACATAATATAAGCTAGCTTAACCCAATCTAACATCTCGGCGGTAATATTTGACAACATTCCTGGCTTGTTGGCCTCTACGTCTCCGCGGGACCTTTATATACATCTATAACGTAATATAACCTAACCTAACCCAACCTAACATCTCGTCGGTAATATTTGACAACATTCCTGGCGAGTTGGCCTCTACGTCTTCGTGGGACCTTTATATACATCAATAACGTAATATAACTTAACCTAACCCAAACTAACATCTCCGCGGTAATATTTGACAACATACCTGGCGAGTTGGCCTCTACGTATCCGTGGGCCCTTCATATACATCAATAACGAAATATAACCTAACCTAACCCTATCTAACATCTCGGCGGTAATTTTTGACCACCTTCCTGGCTTGTTGGCCTCTACGTCTCCGTCGGACCTTTATATACATCTATAACGTAATATAACCTAACCTAACCCAACCTAACATCTCCGCGGTAATATTTGACAACATACCTGGCGAGTTGGCCTCTACGTCTCCGTGGGCCCTTCATATACATCAATAACGAAATATAACCTAAGCTAACCCAACCTATCATCTCGGAGGTAATATTTGACAAAATTCCTGGCGAGTTGGCTTCTCCGCTTCCGTGGGACCTTTATATACATCAATAACGTAATATAACCTAACCTAACCCAACCTAACATCTCACGGTAATATTTGACCACATTCCTGGCTTGTTGGCTTCTACGTCTCCGTCGGACCTTTATATACATCTATAACGTAATATAACCTAACCTAACCCAACCTAACATCTCCGCGGTAATATTTGACAACATACCTGGCGAGTTGGCCTCTACGTCTCCGTGGGCCCGTCATATACATCAATAACGAAATATAACCTAACCTAACCCTACCTAACATCTCGGCGGTAATTATTGACCACATTCCTGGCTTTTTGGCCTCTACGTCTCCGTCGGACCTTTATATACATCTATAACGTAATATAACCTAACCTAACCCAACCTATCATCTCGGCGGTAATATTTGACAACATTCCTGGCGAGTTGGCCTCTACGTCTCCGTGGGACCTTTATATACATCAATAACATAATGTAAGCTAGCCTAACCCAATCTAACATCTCGGCGATAATATTTGACCACATTCCTGGCGAGTTGGCCTCTACGTCTTCGTGGGACCTTTATATACATCAATAACGTAATATAACTTAACCTAACCCAACCTAACATCTCCGCGGTAATATTTGACAACATACCTGGCGAGTTGGCCTCTACGTTTCCGTGGGCCCTTCATATACATCAATAACGAAATATAACCTAAGCTAACCCTACCTAACATCTCGGCTTTAATTTTTGACCACATTCCTGGCTTTTTGGCCTCTACGTCTCCGTCGGACCTTTATGTACATCTATAACGTAATATAACCTAACCTAACCCAACCTATCATCTCGGCGGTAATATTTGACAACATTCCTGGCGAGTTGGCCTCTACGTCTCCGTGGGACCTTTATATACATCAATAACATAATGTAAGCTAGCCTAACCCAATCTAACATCTCGGCGATAATATTTGACCACATTCCTGGCGAGTTGGCCTCTACGTCTTCGTGGGACCTTTATATACATCAATAACATAATATAAGCTAGCTTAACCCAATCTAATATCTCGGCGATAATATTTGACCACATTCCTGGCGAGTTGGTCTCTACGTCTTCGTGGGACCTTTATATACATCAATAACGTAATATAACCTAACCTAACCCAACCTAGCATCTCGGCGGTAATATTTGACGTCATTCCTGGCGAGTTGGCCTCTACGCCTCCGTGTAACCCTCGTATACAACAGTAACGTAATATAACGTAACTTAACCCAACCTATCATCTCGGCGGTAATATTTGACAACATTCCTGGCGAGTTGGCCTCTACGTCTCCGTGAGACCTTTATATACATCTATAACGTAATATAACCTAACCTAACCCAACCTAACATCTCGGCGGTAATATTTGAAAACATTCCTGGCGAGTTGGCAGCTACGTCTCCGTGGGACCTTTATATACATCAATAACGTAATATAACCTAACCTAATCCAACCTAACATCTCGGCGGTCATATTCGACCACATTCCTGGCTTGTTGGACTCTACGTCTCCGTGGGACCTTCAATAGATCTATAACGTAATATAACCTAACCTAACCCAACGTAACATCTCGGCGGTAATATTTGAAAACATTCCTGGCGAGTTGGCCTCTACATCTTCGTGGGACCTTTATATACATGAATAACGTAATATAACATAACCTAACCCAATCTAACATCTCGACGGTAATATTTGACCACATTCCTGGCTTGTTGGCCTCTACGTCTCCGTGGGACCTTTATATACAACAATAACATAATATAAGCTAGCTTAACCCAATCTAATATCTCGGCGATAATATTTGACCACATTCCTGGCGAGTTAGTCTCTACGTCTTCGTGGGACCTTTATATACATCAATAACGTAATATAACCTAACCTAACCCAACCTAGCATCTCGGCGGTAATATTTGACGTCATTCCTGGCGAGTTGGCTTCTACGCCTCCGTGTAACCCTCGTATACAACAGTAACGTAATATAACCTAACCTAACCCAACGTAACATCTCGGCGGTAATATTTGAAAACATTCCTGGCGAGTTGGCCTCTACGTCTTCGTGGGACCTTTATATACATGAATAACGTAATATAACATAACCTAACCCAATCTAACATCTCGACGGTAATATTTGACCACATTCCTGGCTTGTTGGCCTCTACGTCTCCGTGGGACCTTTATATACAACAATAACATAATATAAGCTAGCCTAACCCAATCTAACATCTCGGCGGTAATATTTGACCACATTCCTGGCTTGTTGGAGTCTACGTCTCCGTTTGACCATCATATACATCAATAACGTAATATAACGTAACCTAACCCAACCTATCATCTCGGCGGTAATATTTGACAACATTCCTGGCTTGTTGGCCTCTACTTCTCCGTGGGACCTTTATATACTTCAATAACGTAATATAACCTAACCTAACCCAACCTAACATCTCGGCGGTAATAGTTGACAACATTCCTGGCGAGTTGGCCCCTGCGTCTCCGTGGGACCTTTATATACATCAATAACGTAATATAACCTAACCTAACCCAACCTAACATCTCGTCGGTAATATTTGACAACATTCCTGGCGAGTTGGCCTCTACGTCTTCGTGGGACTTTTATATACATCAATAACGTAATATAACTTAACCTAACCCAAACTAACATCTCCGCGGTAATATTTGACAACATACCTGGCGAGTTGGTCTCTACGTATCCGTGGGCCCTTCATATACATCAATAACGAAATATAACCTAACCTAACCCTATCTAACATCTCGGCGGTAATTTTTGACCACATTCCTGGCTTGTTGGCCTCTACGTCTCCGTCGGACCTTTATATACATCTATAACGTAATATAACCTAACCTAACCCAACCTAACATCTCCGCGGTAATATTTGACAACATACCTGGCGAGTTGGTCTCTACGTCTCCGTGGGCCCTTCATATACATCAATAACGAAATATATCCTAAGCTAACCCAACCTATCATCTCGGAGGTAATATTTGACAAAATTCCTGGCGAGTTGGCTTCTCCGCTTCCGTGGGACCTTTATATACATCAATAACGTAATATAACCTAACCTAACCCAACCTAACATCTCCGCGGTAATATTTGACCACGTTCCTCGCTTGTTGCACTCTACGTCTCCGTGGGACCTTCATATACATCAATAACGAAATATAACCTAACCTAACCCTACCTAACATCTCGGCGGTAATTTTTGACCACATTCCTGGCTTTTTGGCCTCTACGTCTCCGTCGGAACTTTATGTACATCTATAACGTAATATAACCTAACCTAACCCAACCTATCATCTCGGCGGTAATATTTGACAACATTCCTGGCGAGTTGGCCTCTACGTCTCCGTGGGACCTTTATATACATCAATAACATAATGTAAGCTAGCCTAACCCAATCTAACATCTCGGCGATAATATTTGACCACATTCCTGGCGAGTTGGCCTCTACGTCTTCGTGGGACCTTTATATACATCAATAACATAATATAAGCTAGCTTAACCCAATCTAATATCTCGGCGATAATATTTGACCACATTCCTGGCGAGTTGGTCTCTACGTCTTCGTGGGACCTTTATATACATCAATAACGTAATATAACCTAACCTAACCCAACCTAGCATCTCGGCGGTAATATTTGACGTCATTCCTGGCGAGTTGGCCTCTACGCCTCCGTGTAACCCTCGTATACAACAGTAACGTAATATAACGTAACTTAACCCAACCTATCATCTCGGCGGTAATATTTGACAACATTCCTGGCGAGTTGGCCTCTACGTCTCCGTGAGACCTTTATATACATCTATAACGTAATATAACCTAACCTAACCCAACCTAACATCTCGGCGGTAATATTTGAAAACATTCCTGGCGAGTTGGCAACTACGTCTCCGTGGGACCTTTATATACAACAATAACATAATATAAGCTAGCCTAACCCAATCTAACATCTCGGCGGTAATATTTGACCACATTCCTGGCTTGTTGGAGTCTACGTCTCCGTTTGACCATCATATACATCAATAACGTAATATAACGTAACCTAACCCAACCTATCATCTCGGCGGTAATATTTGACAACATTCCTGGCTTGTTGGCCTCTACTTCTCCGTGGGACCTTTATATACTTGAATAACGTAATATAACCTAACCTAACCCAACCTAACATCTCGGCGGTAATAGTTGACAACATTCCTGGCGAGTTGGCTTCTCCGTTTCCATGGGACCTTTATATACATCAATAACGTAATATAACCTAACCTAACCCAACCTAACATCTGGGCGGTAATATTTGACAACATTCCTGGCGAGTTGGCCCCTGCGTCTCCGTGGGACCTTTATATACATCAATAACGTAATATAACCTAACCTAACCCAACCTAACATCTCGTCGGTAATATTTGACAACATTCCTGGCGAGTTGGCCTCTACGTCTTCGTGGGACTTTTATATACATCAATAACGTAATATAACTTAACCTAACCCAAACTAACATCTCCGCGGTAATATTTGACAACATACCTGGCGAGTTGGTCTCTACGTATCCGTGGGCCCTTCATATACATCAATAACGAAATATAACCTAACCTAACCCTATCTAACATCTCGGCGGTAATTTTTGACCACATTCCTGGCTTGTTGGCCTCTACGTCTCCGTCGGACCTTTATATACATCTATAACGTAATATAACCTAACCTAACCCAACCTAACATCTCCGCGGTAATATTTGACAACATACCTGGCGAGTTGGCCTCTACGTCTCCGTGGGCCCTTCATATACATCAATAACGAAATATATCCTAACCTAACCCAACCTATCATCTAGGAGGTAATATTTGACAATATTCCTGGCGAGTTGGCTTCTCCGCTTCCGTGGGAACTTTATATACATCAATAACGTAATATAACCTAACCTAGCCCAATCTAACATCTCGGCGGTAATATTTGACAACATTCCTGGCTTGTTGGCCTCTACGTCTCCGTGGGACCTTTATATACATCTATAACGTAATATAACCTAACCTAACCCAACCTAACATCTCGGCGGTAATATTTGACAACATTCCTGGCGAGTTGGCCTCTACGTATCCGTGGGCCCTTCATATACATGAATAACGAAATATAACCTAACCTAAACCTATCTAACATATCGGCGGTAATATTTGACCACATTCCTGGCTTGTTGGCCTCTACGTCTCCGTCGGACCTTTATATACATCTATAACGTAATATAACCTAACCTAACCCAATCAAACATCTCGACGGTAATATTTGACGACATTCCTGGCTTGTTGGCCTCTACGTCTCCGTTTGACCTTCATATACATCAATAACGTAATATAACCTAACCTAACGCAACCTAACATCTCGGCGGTAATATTTGACATCATTCCTGGCGAGTCGGCCTCTATGTCTCCGTGTAACCATCGTATACATCACTAACGTAATATAACGTAACTTAATCCAACCTATCATCTCGGCGGTAATATTTGAAAACATTCCTGGCGAGTTGGCAGCTACGTCTCCGTGGGACCTTTATATACATCAATAACGTAATATAACCTAACCTAATCCAACCTAACATCTCGGCGGTCATATTCGACCACATTCCTGGCTTGTTGGACTCTACGTCTCCGTGGGACCTTCAATAGATCTATAACGTAATATAACCTAACCTAACCCAACGTACCATCTCGGCGGTAATATTTGAAAACATTCCTGGCGAGTTGGCCTCTACGTCTTCGTGGGACCTTTATATACATGAATAACGTAATATAACATAACCTAACCCAATCTAACATCTCGACGGTAATATTTGACCACATTCCTGGCTTGTTGGCCTCTACGTCTCCGTGGGACCTTTATATACAACAATAACATAATATAAGCTAGCCTAACCCAATCTAACATCTCGGCGGTAATATTTGACCACATTCCTGGCTTGTTGGAGTCTACGTCTCCGTTTGACCATCATATACATCAATAATGTAATATAACGTAACCTAACCCAACCTATCATCTCGGCGGTAATATTTGACCACATTCCTGGCTTGTTGGAGTCTACGTCTCCGTTTGACCATCATATACATCAATAATGTTATATAACGTAACCTAACCCAACCTATCATCTCGGCGGTAATATTTGACAACATTCCTGGCTTGTTGGCCTCTACTTCTCCGTGGGACCTTTATATACTTCAATAACGTAATATAACCTAACCTAACCCAACCTAACATCTGGGCGGTAATATTTGACAACATTCCTGGCGAGTTGGCCTCTACGTCTCCATGGGACCTTTATATACATCAATAACATAATATAAGCTAGCCTAACCCAATCTAACATCTCACGGTAATATTTGACCACATTCCTGGCTTGTTGGCTTCTACGTCTCCGTGGGACCTTTATACACTTCAATAACGTAATATAACCTAGCCTAACCCAATTTAACACCTCGGCGGTAATATTTGACAACTTTCCTGGCGAGTTGGCCTCTACGTCTGCGTGGGATCTTTATATACATCAATAACGTAATATAACATAACCTAACCCAATCTAACATCTCGGCGGTAATATTTGACAACATTCCTGGCGAGTTGGCCTCTACGTCTCCGTGGGACCTTTATATACATCAATAACATAATATAAGCTAGCCTAACCCAATCTAACATCTCGGCGATAATATTTGACCACATTCCTGGCGAGTTGGCCTCTATGTCTTCGTGGGACCTTTATATACATCAATAACGTAATATAACTTAACCTAACCCAACCTAACATCTCCGCGGTAATATTTGACAACATACTTGGCGAGTTGGCCTCTACGTCTCCGTGGGCCCTTCATATACATCAATAACGAAATATAACCTAACCTAACCCTACCTAACATCTCGGCGGTAATTATTGACCACATTCCTGGCTTTTTGGCCTCTACGTCTCCGTCGGACCTTTATATACATCTATAACGTAATATAACCTAACCTAACCCAACCTATCATCTCGGCGGTAATATTTGACAACATTCCTGGCGAGTTGGCCTCTACGTCTCCGTGGGACCTTTATATACATCAATAACATAATGTAAGCTAGCCTAACCCAATCTAACATCTCGGCGATAATATTTGACCACATTCCTGGCGAGTTGGCCGCTACGTCTTCGTGGGACCTTTATATACATCAATAACATAATATAAGCTAGCTTAACCCAATCTAACATCTCGGCGGTAATATTTGACAACATTCCTGGCTTGTTGGCCTCTACGTCTCCGCGGGACCTTTATATACATCTATAACGTAATATAACCTAACCTAACCCAACCTAACATCTCGTCGGTAATATTTGACAACATTCCTGGCGAGTTGGCCTCTACGTCTTCGTGGGACCTTTATATACATCAATAACGTAATATAACTTAACCTAACCCAAACTAACATCTCCGCGGTAATATTTGACAACATACCTGGCGAGTTGGCCTCTACGTATCCGTGGGCCCTTCATATACATCAATAACGAAATATAACCTAACCTAACCCTATCTAACATCTCGGCGGTAATTTTTGACCACCTTCCTGGCTTGTTGGCCTCTACGTCTCCGTCGGACCTTTATATACATCTATAACGTAATATAACCTAACCTAACCCAACCTAACATCTCCGCGGTAATATTTGACAACATACCTGGCGAGTTGGCCTCTACGTCTCCGTGGGCCCTTCATATACATCAATAACGAAATATAACCTAAGCTAACCCAACCTATCATCTCGGAGGTAATATTTGACAAAATTCCTGGCGAGTTGGCTTCTCCGCTTCCGTGGGACCTTTATATACATCAATAACGTAATATAACCTAACCTAACCCAACCTAACATCTCACGGTAATATTTGACCACATTCCTGGCTTGTTGGCTTCTACGTCTCCGTCGGACCTTTATATACATCTATAACGTAATATAACCTAACCTAACCCAACCTAACATCTCCGCGGTAATATTTGACAACATACCTGGCGAGTTGGCCTCTACGTCTCCGTGGGCCCGTCATATACATCAATAACGAAATATAACCTAACCTAACCCTACCTAACATCTCGGCGGTAATTATTGACCACATTCCTGGCTTTTTGGCCTCTACGTCTCCGTCGGACCTTTATATACATCTATAACGTAATATAACCTAACCTAACCCAACCTATCATCTCGGCGGTAATATTTGACAACATTCCTGGCGAGTTGGCCTCTACGTCTCCGTGGGACCTTTATATACATCAATAACATAATGTAAGCTAGCCTAACCCAATCTAACATCTCGGCGATAATATTTGACCACATTCCTGGCGAGTTGGCCTCTACGTCTTCGTGGGACCTTTATATACATCAATAACGTAATATAACTTAACCTAACCCAACCTAACATCTCCGCGGTAATATTTGACAACATACCTGGCGAGTTGGCCTCTACGTTTCCGTGGGCCCTTCATATACATCAATAACGAAATATAACCTAAGCTAACCCTACCTAACATCTCGGCTTTAATTTTTGACCACATTCCTGGCTTTTTGGCCTCTACGTCTCCGTCGGACCTTTATGTACATCTATAACGTAATATAACCTAACCTAACCCAACCTATCATCTCGGCGGTAATATTTGACAACATTCCTGGCGAGTTGGCCTCTACGTCTCCGTGGGACCTTTATATACATCAATAACATAATGTAAGCTAGCCTAACCCAATCTAACATCTCGGCGATAATATTTGACCACATTCCTGGCGAGTTGGCCTCTACGTCTTCGTGGGACCTTTATATACATCAATAACATAATATAAGCTAGCTTAACCCAATCTAATATCTCGGCGATAATATTTGACCACATTCCTGGCGAGTTGGTCTCTACGTCTTCGTGGGACCTTTATATACATCAATAACGTAATATAACCTAACCTAACCCAACCTAGCATCTCGGCGGTAATATTTGACGTCATTCCTGGCGAGTTGGCCTCTACGCCTCCGTGTAACCCTCGTATACAACAGTAACGTAATATAACGTAACTTAACCCAACCTATCATCTCGGCGGTAATATTTGACAACATTCCTGGCGAGTTGGCCTCTACGTCTCCGTGAGACCTTTATATACATCTATAACGTAATATAACCTAACCTAACCCAACCTAACATCTCGGCGGTAATATTTGAAAACATTCCTGGCGAGTTGGCAGCTACGTCTCCGTGGGACCTTTATATACATCAATAACGTAATATAACCTAACCTAATCCAACCTAACATCTCGGCGGTCATATTCGACCACATTCCTGGCTTGTTGGACTCTACGTCTCCGTGGGACCTTCAATAGATCTATAACGTAATATAACCTAACCTAACCCAACGTAACATCTCGGCGGTAATATTTGAAAACATTCCTGGCGAGTTGGCCTCTACATCTTCGTGGGACCTTTATATACATGAATAACGTAATATAACATAACCTAACCCAATCTAACATCTCGACGGTAATATTTGACCACATTCCTGGCTTGTTGGCCTCTACGTCTCCGTGGGACCTTTATATACAACAATAACATAATATAAGCTAGCCTGACCCAATCTAACATCTCGGCGGTAATATTTGACCACATTCCTGGCTTGTTGGATTCTACGTCTCCGTTTGACCATCATATACATCAATAACGTAATATAACGTAACCTAACCCAACCTAACATCTCGGCGGTAATAGTTGACAACATTCCTGGCGAGTTGGCTTCTCCGTTTCCATGGGACCTTTATATACATCAATAACGTAATAGAACCTAACCTAACCCAACCTAACATCTGGGCGGTAATATTTGACAACATTCCTGGCGAGTTGGCCCCTGCGTCTCCGTGGGACCTTTATATACATCAATAACGTAATATAACCTAACCTAACCCAACATAACATCTCGTCGGTAATATTTGACAACATTCCTGGCGAGTTGGCGTCTACGTCTTCGTGGGGCTTTTATATACATCAATAACGTAATATAACTTAACCTAACCCAAACTAACATCTCCGCGGTAATATTTGACAACATACCTGGCGAGTTGGTCTCTACGTATCCGTGGGCCCTTCATATACATCAATAACGAAATATAACCTAACCTAACCCTATCTAACATCTCGGCGGTAATTTTTGACCACATTCCTGGCTTGTTGACCTCTACGTCTCCGTCGGACCTTTATATACATCTATAACGTAATATAACCTAACCTAACCCAACCTAACATCTCCGCGGTAATATTTGACAACATACCTGGCGAGTTGGCCTCTACGTCTCCGTGGGCCCTTCATATACATCAATAACGAAATATATCCTAAGCTAACCCAACCTATCATCTCGGAGGTAATATTTGACAAAATTCCTGGCGAGTTGGCTTCTCCGCTTCCGTGGGACCTTTATATACATCAATAACGTAATATAACCTAACCTAACCCAACCTAACATCTCGGCGGTAATATTTGACAACATTCCTGGCGAGTTGGCCTCTACGTATCCGTGGGCCCTTCATATACATCAATAACGAAATATAACGTAACCTAAACCTATCTAACATCTCGGCGGTAATATTTGACCACATTCCTGGCTTGTTGGCCTCTACGTCTCCGTCGGACCTTTATATACATCTATAACGTAATATAACCTAACCTAACCCAACCTAACATCTCCGCGGTAATATTTGACAACATACCTGGCGAGTTGGCCTCTACGTCTCCGTGGGCCCTTCATATACATCAATAACGAAATATATCCTAAGCTAACCCAACCTATCATCTCGGAGGTAATATTTGACAAAATTCCTGGCGAGTTGGCTTCTCCGCGTCCGTGGGAACTTTATATACATCAATAACGTAATATAACCTAACCTAGCCCAATCTAACATCTCGGCGGTAATATTTGACAACATTCCTGGCTTGTTGGCCTCTACGTCTCCGTGGGACCTTTATATACATCTATAACGTAATATAACCTAACCTAACCCAACCTAACATCTCGGCGGTAATATTTGACAACATTCCTGGCGAGTTGGCCTCTACGTATCCGTGGGCCCTTCATATACATCAATAACGAAATATAACGTAACCTAAACCTATCTAACATCTCGGCGGTAATATTTGACCACATTCCTGGCTTGTTGGCCTCTACGTCTCCGTCGGACCTTTATATACATCTATAACGTAATATAACCTAACCTAACCCAACCTAACATCTCCGCGGTAATATTTGACAACATACCTGGCGAGTTGGCCTCTACGTCTCCGTGGGCCCTTCATATACATCAATAACGAAATATATCCTAAGCTAACCCAACCTATCATCTCGGAGGTAATATTTGACAAAATTCCTGGCGAGTTGGCTTCTCCGCTTCCGTGGGACCTTTATATACATCAATAACGTAATATAACCTAACCTAACCCAACCTAACATCTCCGCGGTAATATTTGACCACGTTCCTGGCTTGTTGCACTCTACGTCTCCGTGGGACCTTCATATAGATCTATAACGTAATATAACTTAACCTAACCCAACCTAACATCTCCACGGTAATATTTGACAACATACCTGGCGAGTTGGCATCTACGTCTCCGTGGGCCCTTCATATACATCAATAACGAAATATAACCTAACCTAACCCAACCTATCATCTCGGAGGTAATATTTGACAATATTCCTGGCGAGTTGGCTTCTCCGCTTCCGTGGGAACTTTATATACATCAATAACGTAATATAACCTAACCTAGCCCAATCTAACATCTCGGCGGTAATATTTGACAACATTCCTGGCTTGTTGGCCTCTACGTCTCCGTGGGACCTTTATATACATCTATAACGTAATATAACCTAACCTAACCCAACCTAACATCTCGGCGGTAATATTTGACAACATTCCTGGCGAGTTGGCCTCTACGTATCCGTGGGCCCTTCATATACATCAATAACGAAATATAACCTAACCTAAACCTATCTAACATCTCGGCGGTAATATTTGACCACATTCCTGGCTTGTTGGCCTCTACGTCTCCGTCGGTCCTTTATATACATCTATAACGTAATATAACCTAACCTAACCCAATCTAACATCTCGACGGTAATATTTGACGACATTCCTGGCTTGTTGGCCTCTACGTCTCCGTGGGCCCTTCATATACATCAATAACGAAATATATCCTAAGCTAACCCAACCTATCATCTCGGAGGTAATATTTGACAAAATTCCTGGCGAGTTGGCTTCTCCGCTTCCGTGGGATCTTTATATACATCAATAACGTAATATAACATAACCTAACCCAATCTAACATCTCGGCGGTAATATTTGACAACATTCCTGGCGAGTTGGCCTCTACGTCTCCGTGGGACCTTTATATACATCAATAACATAATATAAGCTAGCCTAACCCAATCTAACATCTCGGCGATAATATTTGACCACATTCCTGGCGAGTTGGCCTCTACGTCTTCGTGGGACCTTTATATACATCAATAACGAAATATATCCTAAGCTAACCCAACCTATCATCTCGGAGGTAATATTTGACAAAATTCCTGGCGAGTTGGCTTCTCCGCTTCCGTGGGACCTTTATATACATCAATAACGTAATATAACCTAACCTAACCCAACCTAACATCTCCGCGGTAATATTTGACCACGTTCCTGGCTTGTTGCACTCTACGTCTCCGTGGGACCTTCATATAGATCTATAACGTAATATAACTTAACCTAACCCAACCTAACATCTCCACGGTAATATTTGACAACATACCTGGCGAGTTGGCCTCTACGTCTCCGTGGGCCCTTCATATACATCAATAACGAAATATAACCTAACCTAACCCAACCTATCATCTCGGAGGTAATATTTGACAATATTCCTGGCGAGTTGGCTTCTCCGCTTCCGTGGGAACTTTATATACATCAATAACGTAATATAACCTAACCTAGCCCAATCTAACATCTCGGCGGTAATATTTGACAACATTCCTGGCTTGTTGGCCTCTACGTCTCCGTGGGACCTTTATATACATCTATAACGTAATATAACCTAACCTAACCCAACCTAACATCTCGGCGGTAATATTTGACAACATTCCTGGCGAGTTGGCCTCTACGTATCCGTGGGCCCTTCATATACATCAATAACGAAATATAACCTAACCTAAACCTATCTAACATCTCGGCGGTAATATTTGACCACATTCCTGGCTTGTTGGCCTCTACGTCTCCGTCGGACCTTTATATACATCTATAACGTAATATAACCTAACCTAACCCAACCTAACATCTCCGCGGTAATATTTGACAACATACCTGGCGAGTTGGCCTCTACGTCTCCGTGGGCCCTTCATATACATCAATAACGAAATATATCCTAAGCTAACCCAACCTATCATCTCGGAGGTAATATTTGACAAAATTCCTGGCGAGTTGGCTTCTCCGCTTCCGTGGGACCTTTATATACATCAATAACGTAATATAACCTAACCTAGCCCAATCTAACATCTCGGCGGTAATATTTGACAACATTCCTGGCTTGTTGGCCCCTACGTCTCCGTGGGACCTTTATATACATCTATAACGTAATATAACCTAACCTAACCCAACCTAACATCTCGGCGGTAATATTTGACAACATTCCTGGCGAGTTGGCCTCTACGTATCCGTGGGCCCTTCATATACATCAATAACGAAATATAACCTAACCTAAACCTATCTAACATCTCGGCGGTAATATTTGACCACATTCCTGGCTTGTTGGCCTCTACGTCTCCGTCGGTCCTTTATATACATCTATAACGTAATATAACCTAACCTAACCCAATCTAACATCTCGACGGTAATATTTGACGACATTCCTGGCTTGTTGGCCTCTACGTCTCCGTTTGACCTTCATATACATCAATAACGTAATATAACCTAACCTAACCCAACCTAACATCTCGGCGGTAATAGTTGACAACATTCCTGGCGAGTTGGCTTCTCCGTTTCCATGGGACCTTTATATACATCAATAACGTAATATAACCTAACCTAACCCGACCTAACATCTGGGCGGTAATATTTGACAACATTCCTGGCGAGTTGGCCTCTACGTCTCCGTGGGACCTTTATATACATCAATAACATAATATAAGCTAGCCTAACCCAATCTAACATCTCACGGTAATATTTGACCACATTCCTGGCTTGTTGGCTTCTACGTCTCCGTGGGACCTTTATACACTTCAATAACGTAATATAACCTAGCCTAACCCAATTTAACACCTCGGCGGTAATATTTGACAACTTTCCTGGCGAGTTGGCCTCTACGTCTGCGTGGGACCTTTATATACATCAATAACGTAATAGAACCTAACCTAACCCAACCTAACATCTGGGCGGTAATATTTGACAACATTCCTGGCGAGTTGGCCCCTGCGTCTCCGTGGGACCTTTATATACATCAATAACGTAATATAACCTAACCTAACCCAACCTAACATCTCATCGGTAATATTTGACAACATTCCTGGCGAGTTGGCCTCTACGTCTTCGTGGGACTTTTATATACATAAATAACGTAATATAACTTAACCTAACCCAAACTAACATCTCCGCGGTAATATTTGACAACATACCTGGCGAGTTGGTCTCTACGTATCCGTGGGCCCTTCATATACATCAATAACGAAATATAACCTAACCTAACCCTATCTAACATCTCGGCGGTAATTTTTGACCACATTCCTGGCTTGTTGGCCTCTACGTCTCCGTCGGACCTTTATATACATCTATAACGTAATATAACCTAACCTAACCCAACCTAACATCTCCGCGGTAATATTTGACAACATACCTGGCGAGTTGGCCTCTACGTCTCCGTGGGCCCTTCATATACATCAATAACGAAATATATCCTAAGCTAACCCAACCTATCATCTCGGAGGTAATATTTGACAAAATTCCTGGCGAGTTGGCTTCTCCGCTTCCGTGGGACCTTTATATACATCAATAACGTAATATAACCTAACCTAACCCAACCTAACATCTCCGCGGTAATATTTGACCACGTTCCTGGCTTGTTGCACTCTACGTCTCCGTGGGACCTTCATATAGATCTATAACGTAATATAACTTAACCTAACCCAACCTAACATCTCCACGGTAATATTTGACAACATACCTGGCGAGTTGGCCTCTACGTCTCCGTGGGCCCTTCATATACATCAATAACGAAATATAACCTAACCTAACCCAACCTATCATCTCGGAGGTAATATTTGACAATATTCCTGGCGAGTTGGCTTCTCCGCTTCCGTGGGAACTTTATATACATCAATAACGTAATATAACCTAACCTAACCCAATCTAACATCTCGACGGTAATATTTGACCACATTCCTGGCTTGTTGGCTTCTACGTCTCCGTGGGACCTTTATACACTTCAATAACGTAATATAACCTAGCCTAACCCAATTTAACACCTCGGCGGTAATATTTGACAACTTTCCTGGCGATTTGGCCTCTACGTCTGCGTGGGATCTTTATATACATCAATAACGTAATATAACATAACCTAACCCAATCTAACATCTCGGCGGTAATATTTGACAACATTCCTGGCGAGTTGGCCTCTACGTCTCCGTGGGACCTTTATATACATCAATAACATAATATAAGCTAGCCTAACCCAATCTAACATCTCGGCGATAATATTTGACCACATTCCTGGCGAGTTGGCCTCTACGTCTTCGTGGGACCTTTATATACATCAATAACGAAATATATCCTAAGCTAACCCAACCTATCATCTCGGAGGTAATATTTGACAAAATTCCTGGCGAGTTGGCTTCTCCGCTTCCGTGGGACCTTTATATACATCAATAACGTAATATAACCTAACCTAACCCAACCTAACATCTCCGCGGTAATATTTGACCACGTTCCTGGCTTGTTGCACTCTACGTCTCCGTGGGACCTTCATATAGATCTATAACGTAATATAACTTAACCTAACCCAACCTAACATCTCCACGGTAATATTTGACAACATACCTGGCGAGTTGGCCTCTACGTCTCCGTGGGCCCTTCATATACATCAATAACGAAATATAACCTAACCTAACCCAACCTATCATCTCGGAGGTAATATTTGACAATATTCCTGGCGAGTTGGCTTCTCCGCTTCCGTGGGAACTTTATATACATCAATAACGTAATATAACCTAACCTAGCCCAATCTAACATCTCGGCGGTAATATTTGACAACATTCCTGGCTTGTTGGCCTCTACGTCTCCGTGGGACCTTTATATACATCTATAACGTAATATAACCTAACCTAACCCAACCTAACATCTCGGCGGTAATATTTGACAACATTCCTGGCGAGTTGGCCTCTACGTATCCGTGGGCCCTTCATATACATCAATAACGAAATATAACCTAACCTAAACCTATCTAACATCTCGGCGGTAATATTTGACCACATTCCTGGCTTGTTGGCCTCTACGTCTCCGTCGGACCTTTATATACATCTATAACGTAATATAACCTAACCTAACCCAATCTAACATCTCGACGGTAATATTTGACGACATTCCTGGCTTGTTGGCCTCTACGTCTCCGTTTGACCTTCATATACATCAATAACGTAATATAACCTAACCTAACCCAACCTAACATCTCGGCGGTAATAGTTGACAACATTCCTGGCGAGTTGGCTTCTCCGTTTCCATGGGACCTTTATATACATCAATAACGTAATATAACCTAACCTAACCCAACCTAACATCTGGGCGGTAATATTTGACAACATTCCTGGCGAGTTGGCCTCTGCGTCTCCGTGGGACCTTTATATACATCAATAACATAATATAAGCTAGCCTAACCCAATCTAACATCTCACGGTAATATTTGACCACATTCCTGGCTTGTTGGCTTCTACGTCTCCGTGGGACCTTTATACACTTCAATAACGTAATATAACCTAGCCTAACCCAATTTAACACCTCGGCGGTAATATTTGACAACTTTCCTGGCGATTTGGCCTCTACGTCTGCGTGGGATCTTTATATACATCAATAACGTAATATAACATAACCTAACCCAATCTAACATCTCGGCGGTAATATTTGACAACATTCCTGGCGAGTTGGCCTCTACGTCTCCGTGGGACCTTTATATACATCAATAACATAATATAAGCTAGCCTAACCCAATCTAACATCTCGGCGATAATATTTGACCACATTCCTGGCGAGTTGGCCTCTACGTCTTCGTGGGACCTTTATATACATCAATAACGTAATATAACTTAACCTAACCCAACCTAACATCTCCGCGGTAATATTTGACAACATACCTGGCGAGTTGGCCTCTACGTATCCGTGGGCCCTTCATATACATCAATAACGAAATATAACCTAACCTAACCCTATCTAACATCTCGGCGGTAATTTTTGACAACATACCTGGCGAGTTGGCCTCTACGTCTCCGTGGGCCCTTCATATACATCAATAACGAAATATAACCTAAGCTAACCCAACCTATCATCTCGGAGGTAATATTTGACAAAATTCCTGGCGAGTTGGCTTCTCCGCTTCCGTGGGACCTTTATATACATCAATAACGTAATATAACCTAACCTAACCCAACCTAACATCTCACGGTAATATTTGACCACATTCCTGGCTTGTTGGCTTCTACGTCTCCGTGGGACCTTTATACACTTCAATAACGTAATATAACCTAACCTAACCCAACCTATCATCTCGGCGGTAATATTTGACAACATTCCTGGCGAGTTGGCCTCTACGTCTCCGTGGGACCTTTATATACATCAATAACATAATGTAAGCTAGCCTAACCCAATCTAACATCTCGGCGATAATATTTGACCACATTCCTGGCGAGTTGGCCTCTACGTCTTCGTGGGACCTTTATATACATCAATAACATAATATAAGCTAGCTTAACCCAATCTAATATCTCGGCGATAATATTTGACCACATTCCTGGCGAGTTGGTCTCTACGTCTTCGTGGGACCTTTATATACATCAATAACGTAATATAACCTAACCTAACCCAACCTAGCATCTCGGCGGTAATATTTGACGTCATTCCTGGCGAGTTGGCCTCTACGCCTCCGTGTAACCCTCGTATACAACAGTAACGTAATATAACGTAACTTAACCCAACCTATCATCTCGGCGGTAATATTTGACAACATTCCTGGCGAGTTGGCCTCTACGTCTCCGTGAGACCTTTATATACATCTATAACGTAATATAACCTAACCTAACCCAACCTAACATCTCGGCGGTAATATTTGAAAACATTCCTGGCGAGTTGGCAGCTACGTCTCCGTGGGACCTTTATATACATCAATAACGTAATATAACCTAACCTAATCCAACCTAACATCTCGGCGGTCATATTCGACCACATTCCTGGCTTGTTGGACTCTACGTCTCCGTGGGACCTTCAATAGATCTATAACGTAATATAACCTAACCTAACCCAACGTAACATCTCGGCGGTAATATTTGACCACATTCCTGGCTTGTTGGCCTCTACGTCTCCGTGGGACCTTTATATACAACAATAACATAATATAAGCTAGCCTAACCCAATCTAACATCTCGGCGGTAATATTTGACCACATTCCTGGCTTGTTGGAGTCTACGTCTCCGTTTGACCATCATATACATCAATAACGTAATATAACGTAACCTAACCCAACCTATCATCTCGGCGGTAATATTTGACAACATTCCTGGCTTGTTGGCATCTACTTCTCCGTGGGACCTTTATATACTTCAATAACGTAATATAACCTAACCTAACCCAACCTAACATCTCGGCGGTAATAGTTGACAACATTCCTGGCGAGTTGGCTTCTCCGTTTCCATGGGACCTTTATATACATCAATAACGTAATAGAACCTAACCTAACCCAACCTAACATCTGGGCGGTAATATTTGACAACATTCCTGGCGAGTTGGCCCCTGCGTCTCCGTGGGACCTTTATATACATCAATAACGTAATATAACCTAACCTAACCCAACCTAACATCTAGTCGGTAATATTTGACAACATTCCTGGCGAGTTGGCCTCTACGTCTTCGTGGGACTTTTATATACATCAATAACGTAATATAACTTAACCTAACCCAAACTAACATCTCCGCGGTAATATTTGACAACATACCTGGCGAGTTGGTCTCTACATATCCGTGGGCCCTTCATATACATCAATAACGAAATATAACCTAACCTAACCCTATCTAACATCTCGGCGGTAATTTTTGACCACATTCCTGGCTTGTTGGCCTCTACGTCTCCGTCGGACCTTTATATACA
>CAXAJV010000500.1:5175239-5396239 GCA_963969225.1 Xylocopa violacea | reverse complement strand
AAGGCAACCTAACATGTCGAATGTAATATTTTACAACATTCTGGCGTGTCGTCGCCTGCTTCTCGAAGGGGACATTATATACGTCTATAACGTTGTATATCCCAAACTAACGCAACCTAACATCTGGGATGTAATATTTTACAACATTCCTGACGCGACGGTCCCTACTTCTCGGTGGGAACATTGTATACGTCTATAACGATATATATCCTAACCTAAAGCAACCTAACATCTCGTATGTAATATTTTGCAACATTCCTGGCATGTCGGTCCCTACTTCTCGGTGGGAACATTATATACGTCCATAACGTTGTATATGCTAACCTAAGGGAACCTAACATTTCGGGTGTAATATTTTACAACATTCCTGACGCGTCGGCCCCTATTTCTCGGTGGGAATATTATATACGTCTATAACGTTATATATCCTAGCCTAAGGCAACCTAACATGTCGAATATAATATTTTACAACATTCTGGCTTGTCGTCGCCTGCTTCTCGAAGGGGACATTATATACGTCTATAAACGTTGTATATCCTAACCTAACGCAACCTAACATCTGGGATGTAATATTTTACAACATTCCTGACGCGTCGGTCCCTACTTCTCGGTGGGAACATTGTATACGTCTATAACGATATATGTCCTAGCCTAAGGCAACCTAACATCTCGGATGTAATATTTTACAACATTCTGGCGTGTCGTCGCCTGCTTCTCGAAGGGGACACTATATACGTCTATAAACGTTGTATATCCTAACCTAACGCAACCTAACATCTGGGATGTAATATTTTACAACATTCCTGACGCGTCGGTCCCTACTTCTCGGTGGGAACATTGTATACGTCTATAACGATATATGTCCTTGCCTAAGGCAACCTAACATCTCGGATGTAATATTTTACAACATTCCTGACATGTCGGTCCCTACATCTCGGTGGGAACATTCTATACGTCTATAACGATATATATCCTAACCTAAAGCAACCTAACATCTCGTATATAATATTTTACAACATTCCTGACGCGTCGGTCCCTACTTCTCGGTGGGAACATTGTATACGTCTATAACGATATATGTCCTAGCGTAAGGCAACCTAACATCTCGGATGTAATATTTTACAACATTCCTGGCATGTCGGTCCCTACATCTCGGTGGGAACATTCTATACGTCTATAACGTTGTATATGCTAACCTAAGGGAACCTAACATCTCGGGTGTAATATTTTACAACATTCCTGACGCATCGGCCCCTATTTATCGGTGGGAATATTATATACGTCTATAACGTTATATATCCTAGCCTAAGGCAACCTAACATGTCGAATGTAATATTTTACAACATTCTGGCGTGTCGTCGCCTGCTTTTCGATGGGGACATTATATACGTCTATAACGTTGTATATCCTAACCTAAGGCAACCTAACATCTCGGATGTAATATTTTACCACATTCCTGGCATTTCGGTCCCTACTTCTCGGTGGGAACATTGTATACGTCTATAACGATATATATCGTAGCATAAGGCAACCTAACATATCGGATGTAACATTTACAACATTCTGGCGTGTCGTCGCCTGCTTCTCGATGGGGACATTAGATACGTCTATAACGTTGTAGGTCCTATCCTAACGCAACCTAACGTCTCGGATGTAATATTTTACAAGATTCCTGGCATGTCGGTCCCCACGTCTCGGTGGGAACATTATATTAGTCTATAACGATATATATCCTAACCTAAAGCAACGTCACATCTCGGATGTAATATTTTACAACATTCCTGGCATGTCGGTCCCTACATCACCGTGGGAACTTTCTATACGTCTATAACGTTGTATATCCTAACCTAAGGGAACCTAACATCTCGGGTGTAATATTTTACAACATTCCTGACCCCTCGGCCCCTATTTCTCGGTGGGAACATTCTATACGTCAATAACGTTATATATCCTAACCTAAAGCAAGGTAACATCTCGGATGTAATATTTTACAACATTCTGGCGTGTCGTCGCCTGCTTCTCGATGGGGAAATTATATACGTCGATAACGTTGTATATCCTAACCCAAAGCAATCTAACTTCTGGGATGTAACATTTTACAACATTCCTGACGCGTCGGCCCCAATTTCTCGGTGGGAATATTATATACGTCTATAACGTTATATATCCTAGCCGAAGGCAACCTAGCATGTTGAATGTAATATTTTACAACATTCCTGGCATGTCAGTCCCTACTTCTCGGTGGTAACATTATATACGTCTATAACGTTATATATCATAACCCAAGGCAACCGAACATCTCGGATGTAATAGTTGATAACATTCCTGGCGTGTCGGCACGTACATCTCGGTGGTAACATTATATACGTCTATAACGTTATATATCCTAACGCAAGGCAACATAACATCTCGGATGTAATATTTTACAACATTCCTGGCGTGTCGTCGCCTGCTTTTCGATGGGGACATTATATACGTCTATAACGTTGTATATCCTAACCTAAGGCAACCTAACATCTCGGATGTAATATTTTACCACATTCCTGGCATTTCGGTCCCTACTTCTCGGTGGGAACATTGTATACGTCTATAACGATATATATCGTAGCATAAGGCAACCTAACATATCGGATGTAATATTTAAAACATTCCTGGCGTGTCGTCGCCTACTTCTGGATGCGGACATTATATACATCTATAACTTTGTGTATCCTAACCTAAGGCAACCTAACATCTCGGATGTAATATTTGACAGCATTCCTGGCATGTCGTTCCCCACGTCTGAGTGGGAACATTATATAAGTCTATAACGATATATATCCTAACCTAAAACAACCTAACAACTCGGATGTCATATTTTAGAACATTCCTGCCATGTCGGTCCCTACATCTCGGTGGGAACATTCTATACGTCTATAACGTTGTATATCCCAACGTAAGGGAACATAACATTTCGGGTGTACTGTTTTACAACATTCCTGACGCGTCGGCCCCTATTTCTCGGTGGGAATATTATATACGTCTATAACGTTACATATCCTAGCCTAAGGCAACCTAGCATGTCGAATGTAGTATTTTACAACATTCTGGCGTGTCGTCGCCTGCTTCTCGATGGGGACATTAGATACATCTATAACGTTGTATATCCTAACCTAAGGGAACCTAACATCTCGGGTGTAATATTTTACAACATTCCTGACGCGTCGGCCCCTATTTCTCGGTGGGAATATTATATACGTCTATAACGTTATATATCCTAGCCTAAGGCAACCTAGCATGTCGAATGTAATATTTTACAACATTCTGGCGTGTCGTCGCCTGTTCTCGAAGGGGACATTATATACGTCTATAAACGTTGTATATCCTAACCTAACGCAACCTAATATCTGGGATGTAATATTTTACAACATTCCTGACGCGTCGGTCCCTACTTCTCGGTGGGAACATTGTATACGTCTATAACGATATATGTCCTAGCCTAAGGCAACCTAACATCTCGGATGTAATATTTTACAACATTCCTGGCATGTCGGTCCCTACATCTCGGTGGGAACATTCTATACGTCTATAACGTTGTATATGCTAACCTAAGAGAACCTAACATCTCGGGTGTAATATTTTACAACATTCCTGACGCATCGGCCCCTATTTATCGGTGGGAATATTATATACGTCTATAACGTTATATATCCTAGCCTAAGGCATCCTAACATTTCGAATGTAATATTTTACAACATTCTGGCGTGTCGTCGCCTGCTTCTCGATGGGGACATTAGATACATCTATAACGTTGTATATCCTAACCTATGGGAACCTAACATCTCGGATGTAATATTTTACAACATTCTGGCGTGTCGTCGCCTGCTTCTCGATGGGGACATTATATACGTCGATAACGTTGTATATCCTAACCTAAGGCAACCTAACATCTCGGATGTAATATTTTACCACATTCCTGGCATTTCGGTCCCTACTTCTCGGTGGGAACATTGTATACGTCTATAACGATATATATCGTAGCATAAGGCAAACTAACATATCGGATGTAATATTTTACAACGTTCCTGACGCGTCGGCCCCTATTTCTCGGTGGGACTATTATATTCGTCTATAACGTTGTATATCCTAACCTAAGGCAACCTAACATCTCGGGTGTAATATTTTACAACATTCTGGCGTGTCGTCGCCTGCTTCTCGATGGGGACATTATATACGTCGATAACGTTGTATATCCTAACCCAAAGCAATCTAACTTCTGGGATGTAACATTTTACAACATTCCTGACGCGTCGGCCCCTATTTCTCGGTGGGAATATTATATACGTCTATAACGTTACATATCCTAGCCTAAGGCAACCTAACATGTCGAATGTAATATTTTACAACATTCTGGCGTGTCGTCGCCTGCTTCTCGATGGGGACATTAGATACATCTATAACGTTGTATATCCTAACCTATGGGAACCTAACATCTCGGATGTAATATTTTACAACATTCTGGCGTGTCGTCGCCTGCTTCTCGATGGGGACATTATATACGTCGATAACGTTGTATATCCTAACCCAAAGCAATCTAACTTCTGGGATGTAACATTTTACAACATTCCTGGCATGTCGGTCCCTACATCTCGGTGGGAACATTCTATACGTCTATAACGTTGTATATCCTAACCTAAGGGTACCTAACATTTCGGGTGTAATATTTTACAACATTCCTGACGCGTCGGCCCCTATTTCTCGGTGGGAATATTATATACGTCTATAACGTTACATATCCTAGCCTAAGGCAACCTAACATGTCGAATGTAATATTTTACAACATTCTGGCGTGTCGTCGCCTGCTTCTCGATGGGGACATTAGATACATCTATAACGTTGTATATCCTAACCTAAGGGAACCTAACATATCGGATGTAATATTTTACAACATTCTGGCGTGTCGTCGCCTGCTTCTCGATGGGGACATTATATACGCCGATAACGTTGTATATCCTAACCCAAAGCAATCTAACTTCTGGGATGTAACATTTTACAACATTCCTGGCATGTCGGTCCCTACATCTCGGTGGGAACATTCTATACGTCTATAACGTTGTAGGTCCTAACCTAAAGCAACCTAACATCTCGTATGTAATATTTTACAACATTCCTGGCATGTCGGTCCCTACTTCTCGGTGGGAACATTATATACGTCTATAACGTTGTATATGCTAACCTAAGGGAACCTAACATCTCGGGTGTAATATTTTACAACATTCCTGACGCGTCGGCCACTACTTCTCGGTGGGCATATTATATACGTCTATAACGTTATATATCCTAGCCGAAGGCAACCAAGCATGTTGAATGTAATATTTTACAACATTCTGGCGTGTCGTCGCCTGCTTCTCGAAGGGGACATTATATACGTCTATAAACGTTGTATATCCTAACCTAACGCAACCTAACATCTGGGATGTAGTATTTTAAAACATTCCTGGCATGTCAGTCCCTACTTCTCGGTGGTAACATTATATAAGTCTATAACGATATATATCCTAACCTAAACCAACCTAACATCTCGTATGTAATATTTTACAACATTCCTGGCATGTCAGTCCCTACTTCTCGGTGGTAACATTATATACGTCTATAACGTTATATATCATAACCCAAGGCAACCGAACATCTCGGATGTAATAGTTGATAACATTCCTGGCGTGTCGCCCCGTACATCTCGGTGGTAACATTATATACGTCTATAACGTTATATATCCTAACGCAAGGCAAAATAACATCTCGGATGTAATATTTTACAACATTTCTGGCGTGTCGTCGCCTGCTTTTCGATGGGGACATTATATACGTCTATAACGTTGTATATCCCAACCTAACGCAACCTAACATCTGGTATGTAATATTTTACAACATTCGTGACGCGTCGGCCCCTATTTCTCGGTGGGAACATTATATACGTCTATCACGTTATATATCCTAGCCTAAGGCAACCTAACATCTCGTATGTAATATTTTCCAACATTCCTGGCATGTCGGTCCCTACTTCTCGGTGGGAACATTATATACGTCTATAACGTTGTATATGCTAACCTAAGGGAACCTAACATCTCGGGTGTAATATTTTACAACATTCCTGACGCGTCGGCCCATATTTCTCGGTGGGAATATTATATACGTCTATAACGTTATATATCCTAACGTAAAGCAACCTAACATTTCGGATGTAATATTTTACAACATTTCTGGCGTGACGGCACCTACTTCCCGATGGGGATATTATATACGTCTATAACGTTGTATACCCTAACCTAAGGCAACCTAACATCTCGGATGTAATAGTTGATGAAACTCCTGGCGTTTCGGTCCGTACTTGTCGGTGGGAACATTATATACGTCTATAACGTTATATATCCTAACGCAAGGCAACATAACATCTCGGATGTAATATTTTACAACATTCCTGGCGTGTCGTCGCCTGCTTTTCGATGGGGACATTATATACGTCTATAACGTTGTATATCCCAACCTAACGCAACCTAACATCTGGTATGTAATATTTTACAACATTCGTGACGCGTCGGCCCCTATTTCTCGGTGGGAACATTATATACGTCTATCACGTTATATATCCTAGCCTAAGGCAACCTAACATATCGGATGTAATATTTTACAACATTCTGGCCTGTCGTCGCCTGCTTCTCGATGGGGACATTAGATACGTCTATAACGTTGTATATCCTAACCTAAGGGAACCTAACATCTGGGATGTAATATTTTACAAGATTCCTGGCATGTCGGTCCCCACGTCTCGGCGGGAACATTATATTAGTCTATAACGATATATATCCTAACCTAAAGCAACCTAACATCTCGTATGTAATATTTTCCAACATTCCTGGCATGTCGGTCCCTACTTCTCGGTGGGAACATTATATACGTCTATAACGTTGTATATGCTAACCTAAGGGAACCTAACATTTCGGGTGTAATATTTTACAACGTTCCTGACGCGTCGGTCCCTATTTCTCGGTGGGAATATTATATTCGTCTATAACGTTACATATCCTAGCCTAAGGCAACCTAACATGTCGAATGTAATATTTTACAACATTCTGGCGTGTCGTCGCCTGCTTCTCGATGGGGACATTAGATACGTCTATAACGTTGTAGGTCCTAACCTAACGCAACCTAACGTCTCGGATGTAATATTTTACAAGATTCCTGGCATGTAGGTCCCCACGTCTCGGTGGGAACATTATATTAGTCTATAACGATATATATCCTAACCTAAAGCAACGTAACATCTCGGATGTAATATTTTACAAAATTCCTGGCATGTCGGTCCCTACATCACCGTGGGAACTTTCTATACGTCTATAACGTTGTATATCCTAACCTAAGGGAACCTAACATCTCGGGTGTAATATTTTACAGCATTCCTGACCCGTCGGCCCCTATTTCTCGGTGGGAACATTCTATACGTCTATAACGTTGCATATCCTAACCTAAGGCAACCTAACATCTCGGATGTAATATTTGACAACATTCCTGGCATGTCGTTCCCCACGTCTGAGTGGGAACATTATATAAGTCTATAACGATATATATCCTAACCTAAAGCAACCTAACAACTCGGATGTCATATTTTAGAACATTCCTGGCATGTCGGTCCCTACAACCTCGGTGGGAACATTCTATACGTCTATAACGTTGTATATCCTAACGTAAGGGAACCTAACATGTCGGGTGTAATATTTTACAACATTCCTGACGCGTCGGCCCCTATTTCACGGTGGGAATATTATATACGTCTACAACGTTACATATCCTAGCCTAAGGCAACCTAACATGTCGAATGTAATATTTTACAACATTCTGGCGTGTCGTCGCCTGCTTCTCGATGGGGACATTATATACGTCTATAACGTTGTATATCCTAACCCAAAGAAACCTAACTTCTGGGATGTAATATTTTACAACATTCCTGGCATGTCGGACCCCACGTCTCGGTGGGAACATTATATAAGTCTATAACGATATATATCCTAACCTAAAGCAACCTAACAACTCGGATGTAATATTTTACAACATTCCTGGCATGTCGGTCCCTACATCTCGGTGGGAACATTCTATACGTCTATAACGTTGTATATCCTAGCCTAAGGCAACCTAACATCTCGGATGTAATATTTTACAACATTCTGGCGTGTCGTCGCCTGCTTCTCGATGGGGACATTAGATACGTCTATAACGTTCTATATCCTAACCTAAGGGAACCTAACATCTCGGGTGTAATATTTTACAACATTCCCGGCATTTCGGTCCCTACTTCTCGGTGGGAACATTATATACGTCTCTCACGTTATATATCCTAGCCTAAGGCAACCTAACATATCGGATATAATATTTTACAACATTCTGGCGTGTCGTCGCATGCTTCTCGATGGGGACATTAGAGACGTCTATAACGTTGTATATCCTAACCTAAGGGAACCTAACATTTCGGGTGTAATATTTTACAACGTTCCTGACGCGTCGGCCCCTATTTCTCGGTGGGAATATTATATTCGTCTATAACGTTACATATCCTAGCCTAAGGCAACCTAACATGTCGAATGTAATATTTTACAACATTCTGGCGTGTCGTCGCCTGCTTCTCGATGGGGACATTATATACGTCTATAACGTTGTATATCCTAACCCAAAGAAACCTAACTTCTGGGATGTAATATTTTACAACATTCCTGGCATGTCGGACCCCACGTCTCGGTGGGAACATTATATAAGTCTATAACGATATATATCCTAACCTAAAGCAACCTAACAACTCGGATGTAATATTTTACAACATTCCTGGCATGTCGGTCCCTACATCTCGGTGGGAACATTCTATACGTCTATAACGTTGTATATCCTAGCCTAAGGCAACCTAACATCTCGGATGTAATATTTTACAACATTCTGGCGTGTCGTCGCCTGCTTCTCGATGGGGACATTAGATACGTCTATAACGTTCTATATCCTAACCTAAGGGAACCTAACATCTCGGGTGTAATATTTTACAACATTCCCGGCATTTCGGTCCCTACTTCTCGGTGGGAACATTATATACGTCTCTCACGTTATATATCCTAGCCTAAGGCAACCTAACATATCGGATATAATATTTTACAACATTCTGGCGTGTCGTCGCATGCTTCTCGATGGGGACATTAGAGACGTCTATAACGTTGTATATCCTAACCTAAGGGAACCTAACATTTCGGGTGTAATATTTTACAACGTTCCTGACGCGTCGGCCCCTATTTCTCGGTGGGAATATTATATTCGTCTATAACGTTACATATCCTAGCCTAAGGCAACCTAACATGTCGAATGTAATATTTTACAACATTCTGGCGTGTCGTCGCCTGCTTCTCGAAGGGGACATTATATACGTCTATAACGTTGTATATCCTAACCTAACGCAACCTAACATCTGGGATGTTATATTTTACAACATTCCTGACGCGTCGGTCCCTACTTCTCGGTGGGAACATTGTATACGTCTATAACGATATATGTCCTAGCCAAAGGCAACCTAAAATCTCGGATGTAATATTTTACAACATTCCTGGCATGTCGGTCCCTACATCTCGGTGGGAACATTCTATACGTCTATAACGTTGTATATCCTAACCTAAGGGTACCTAACATTTCGGATGTAATATTTTACAACGTTCCTGACGCGTCGGCCCCTATTTCTCGGTGGGAATATTATATTCGTCTATAACGTTATATATCCTAGCCTAAGGCAACCTAACATTTCGAATGTAATATTTTACAACATTCTGGCGTGTTGTCGCCTGCTTCTCGAAGGGGACATTATATACGTCTATAACGTTGTATATCTTAACCTAACGCAACCTAACATCTGGGATGTCATATTTTACAACATGCCTGACGCGTCGGTCCCTACTTCTCGGTGGGAACATTGTATACGTCTATAACGATATATGTCCTAGCCAAAGGCAACCTAACATCTCGGATGTAATATTTTACAACATTCCTCTCATGTCGGTCCCTACATCTCAGTGGGAACATTCTATACGTCTATAACGTTATATATCCTAACCTAAGGGTACCTAACATTTCGGATGTAATATTTTACAACGTTCCTTACGCGTCGGCCCCTATTTCTCGGTGGGAATATTATATTCGTCTATAACGTTATATATCCTAGCCTAAGGCAACCTAACATTTCGAATGTAATATTTTACAACATTCTGGCGTGTTGTCGCCTGCTTCTCGAAGGGGACATTATATACGTCTATAACGTTGTATATCTTAACCTAACGCAACCTAACATCTGGGATGTCATATTTTACAACATTCCTGACGCGTCGGCCCCTATTTCTCGGTGGGAACATTCTATACGTCTATAACGTTGTATATCCTAACCTAAGGGAACCTAACATCTCGGGTGTAATATTTTACAACATTCCTGACGCGTCGGCCCCTATTTCTCGGTGGGAACATTCTATACGTCTACAACGTTGTATATCCTAACCTAAGGGAACCTAACATCTCGAGTGTAATATTTTACAACATTCCTGGCATGTCGGTCCCTACATCACCGTGGGAACTTTCTATACGTCTATAAAGTTGTATATCCTAACCTAAGGGAACCTAACATCTCGGGTGTAATATTTTACAACATTCCTGGCATTTCGGTCCCTACTTCTCGGTGGGAACATTATATACGTCTATCACGTTATATATCCTAGCCTAAGGCAACCTAATATATCGGATGTAATGTTTTACAACATTCTGGCGTGTCGTCGCCTGCTTCTCGATGGGGACATTATATACGTCTATAACGTTGTATATCCTAACCCAAAGAAACCTAACTTCTGGGATGTAATATTTTACAACATTCCTGGCATGTCGGTCCCCACGTCTCGGTGGGAACATTATATAAGTCTATAACGATATATATCCTAACCTAAAGCAACCTAACAAATCGGATGTAATATTTTACAACATTCCTGGCATGTCGGCCCCTATTTCTCGGTGGGAATATTATATTCGTCTATAACGTTACATATCCTAGCCTAAGGCAACCTAACATGTCGAATGTAATATTTTACAACATTCTGGCGTGTCGCCGCCTGCTTCTCGAAGGGGACATTATATACGTCTATAACGTTGTATATCCTAACCTAACGCAACCTAACATCTGGGATGTAATATTTTACAACATTCCTGACGCGTCGGTCCCTACTTCTCGGTGGGAACATTGTATACGTCCATAACGATATATGTCCTAGCCAAAGGCAACCTAACATCTCGGATGTAATATTTTACAACATTCCTGGCATGTCGGTCCCTACATCTCGGTGGGAACATTCTATACGTCTATAACGTTGTATATCCTAACCTAAGGGAACCTAACATCTCGGGTGTTATATTTTACAAAATTCCTGACCCGTCGGCCCCAATTTCTCGGTGGGAACATTCTATACGTCTATAACGTTGTATATCCTAACCTAAGGGAACCTAACATCTCGGGTGTTATATTTTACAACATTCCTGGCATTTCGGTCGCTACTTCTCGGTGGGAACATTATATACGTCTATCACGTTATATATCCTAGCCTAAGGCAACCTAATATATCGGATGTAATGTTTTACAACATTCTGGCGTGTCGTCGCCTGCTTCTCGATGGGGACATTATATACGTCTATAACGTTGTATATCCTAACCCAAAGAAACCTAACTTCTGGGATGTAATATTTTACAACATTCCTGGCATGTCGGTCCCCACGTCTCGGTGGGAACATTATATAAGTCTATAACGATATATATCCTAACCTAAAGCAACCTAACAACTCGGATGTAATATTTTACAACATTCCTGGCATGTCGGTCCCTACATCTCGGTGGGAACATTCTATACGTCTATAACGTTGTATATCCTAGCCTAAGGCAACCTAACATCTCGGATGTAATATTTTACAACATTCTGGCGTGTCGTCGCCTGCTTCTCGATGGGGACATTAGATACGTCTATAACGTTGTATATCCTAACCTAAGGGAACCTAACATCTCGGGTGTAATATTTTACAACATTCCCGGCATTTCGGTCCCTACTTCTCGGTGGGAACATTATATACGTCTATAACGTTGTATATCCTAACCTAAGGGATCCTAACATTTCGGGTGTAATATTTTACAACGTTCCTGACGCGTCGGCCCCTATTTCTCGGTGGGAATATAATATTCGTCTATAACGTTATATATCCTAGCCTAAGGCAACCTAACATGTCGAATGTAATATTTTACAACATTCTGGCGTGTCGTCGCCTGCTTCTCGAAGGGGACACTATATACGTCTGTAACGTTGTATATCCTAACCTAACGCAACCTAACATCTGGGATGTAATATTTTACAACATTCCTGACGCGTCGGTACCTACTTCTCGATGGGAACATTGTATACGTCTATAACGATATATGTCCTAGCCAAAGGCAACCTAACATCACGGATGTAATATTTTACAACATTCCTGGCATGTCGGTCCCTACATCTCGGTGGGAACATTCTATACGTCTATAACGTTGTATATCTTAACCTAACGCAACCTAACATCTGGGATGTCATATTTTACAACATTCCTGACGCGTCGGCCCCCATTTCTCGGTGGGAACATTCTATATGTCTATAACGTTGTATACCCTAACCTAAGAGAACCTAACGTATAGGGTGTAATATTTACAACATTCCTGACGCGTCGGCCCCTATTTCTCGGTGGGAACATTCTATACGTCTATAACGTTGTATATCCTAGCCTAAGGGAACCTAACATCTCGGGTGTAATATTTTACAACATTCCTGGCATGTCGGTCCCTACATCTCGGTGGGAACATTACATACGTCTGCAATGTTATATATCATAACCTAAGGCAACCTAACCTCTCTACCGTAATATTTTACAGCATTCCTGGCGTGACGGCACTTACTTCCCGATGGGGCATTATATACGTCTATAACGTTGTATATCCTAACCTGAGGCAACCTAAAATCTCGGATGTAATAGTTGATAACATTCCTGGCGTGTCGTCGCCTGCTTCTCGATGTGGACATTATATACATCTATAAGGTTGTATATCCTAACCTAAGGCAACCTAACATCTTGGGTGTAATATTTTACAACATTCCTGACGCGTCGGCACCTATTTCTCGGTGGGAATATTATATACGTCTATAACGATACATATCCTAGCCTAAGGCAACCTAACATCTCGGATGTAATATTTTACAACATTCCTGGCATGTCGGTCCCTACATCTCGGTGGGAACATTCTATACGTCTATGACGTTGTATATCCTAACCTAAGGGAACCTAACACTTCGGGTGTAATATTTTACAACATTGCTGACGAGTCGGCCCCTATTTCTCGGTGGGAATATTATATACGTCTATAAAGTTACATATCCTAGCCTAAGGCAACCTAACATGTCGAATGTAATATTTTACAACATTTTGGCGTGTCGCCGCCTGCTTCTCGAAGGGGACGTTATATACGTCTATAACGTTGTATATCTTAACCTAACGCAACCTAACTTCTGGGATGTCATATTTTACAACATTCCTGACGCGTCGGCCCCTATTTCTCGGTGGGAACATTCTATATGTCTATAACGTTGTATATCCTAACCTACGAGAACCTAACGTCTCGGGTGTAATATTTTACAACATTCCTGACGCGTCGGCCCCTATTTCTCGGTGGGAACATTCTATACGTCTCTAACGTTGTATATCGTAACCTAAGGGAACCTGACATCTCGGGTGTAATATTTTACAACATCCCTGGCATGTCGGTCCCTACATCTCGGTGGGAACATTATATACGTCTGCAATGTTATATATCATAACCTAAGGCAACCTAACCTCTCTACCGTAATACTTTACAGCATTCCTGGCGTGACGGCACTTACTTCCCAATGGGGCATTATATACGTCTATAACGTTGTATATCCTTACCTAAGGCAATCTAAAATCTCGGATGTAATAGTTGATAACATTCCTGGCGTGTCGTCGCCTGCTTCTCGATGTGGACATTACATACATCTATAAGGTTGTATATCCTAACCTAAGGCAACCTAACATCTCGGATGTAATATTTTACAACATTCCTGGCATGTCGGTCCCTACATCTCGGTGGGAACATTCTATACGTCTATAACGCTGTATATCCTAACCTAAGGGAACCTAACATCTCGGGTGTAATATTTTACAACATTCCTGGCGTTTCGGTCCCTACTTCTCGGTGGGAACATTATATACGTCTATCACGTTATATATCCTAGCCTAAGGCAACCTAATATATCGGATGTAATGTTTTACAACATTCTGGCGTGTCGTCGCCTGCTTCTCGATGGGGACATTATATACGTCTATAACGTTGTATATCCTAACCCAAAGAAACCTAACTTCTGGGATGTAATATTTTACAACATTCCTGGCATGTCGGTCCCTACATCTCGCTGGGAACTTTCTATACTTTATAACGTTGTATATCCTAACCTAAGGGAACCTAACATCTCGGGTGTAATATTTTACAACATTCCTGGCATTTCGGTCCCTACTTCTCGGTGGGAACATTGTATACGTCTATAACGATATATGTCCTAGCCAAAGGCAACCTAACATCTCGGATGTAATATTTTACAACATTCCTGGCATGTCGGTCCCTACATCTCGGTGGGAACATTCTATACGTCTATAACGTTGTATATCCTAACCTAAGGGTACCTAACATTTCGGATGTAATATTTTACAACGTTCCTGACGCGTCGGCACCTATTTCTCGGTGGGAACATTATATACGTCTATCACGTTATATATCCTAGCCTAAGGCAACCTAACATATCGCATGTAATATTTCACAACATTCTGGCGTGTCGTCGCCTGCTTCTCGATGGGGACATTAGATACGTCTATAACGTTGTAGATCCTAACCTAAGGGAACCTAACATCTCGGATGTAATATTTTACAACATTCTGGCGTGTCGTCGCCTGCTTCTCGATGGGGACATTATATACGTCGATAACGTTGTATATCCTAACCCAAAGCAACCTAACATCTCGGATGTAATATTTTACAACATTCCTGGCATGTCGGTCCCTACATCTCGGTGGGAACATTCTATACGTCTATGACGTTGTATATCCTAACCTAAGGGAACCTAACACTTCGGGTGTAATATTTTACAACATTCCTGACGAGTCGGCCCCTATTTCTCGGTGGGAATATTATATACGTCTATAAAGTTACATATCCTAGCCTAAGGCAACCTAACATGTCGAATGTAATATTTTACAACATTTTGGCGTGTCGCCGCCTGCTTCTCGAAGGGGACATTATATACGTCTATAACGTTGTATATCTTAACCTAACGCAACCTAACTTCTGGGATGTCATATTTTACAACATTCCTGACGCGTCGGCCCCTATTTCTCGGTGGGAACATTCTATATGTCTATAACGTTGTATATCCTAACCTACGAGAACCTAACGTCTCGGGTGTAACATTTTACAACATTCCTGACACGTCGGCCCCTATTTCTCGGTGGGAACATTCTATACGTCTATAACGTTGTATATCCTAACCTAAGGGAACCTAACATCTCGGGTGTAATATTTTACAACATTCCTGGCATGTTGGTCCCTACATCTCGGTGGGAACATTATATACGTCTATCACGTTATATATCCTAGCCTAAGGCAACCTAACATATCGGATATAATATTTTACAACATTCTGGCGTGTCGTCGCATGCTTCTCGATGGGGACATTTGATACGTCTATAACGTTGTATATCCTAACCTAAGGGAACCTAACATCTCGGATGTAATATTTTACAACATTCTGGCGTGTCGTCGCACGCTTCTCGATGGGGACATTATATACGTCGATAACGTTGTATATCCTAACCCAAAGCAACCTAACATCTCGTATGTGATATTTTACAACATTCCTGGCATGTCGGTCCCTACTTCTCGGTGGGAACATTATATACGTCTATAACGTTGTATATCCTAACCTAAGGGAACCTAACATTTCGGGTGTAATATTTTACAACGTTCCTGACGCGTCGGCCCCTATTTCTCGGTGGGAATATTATATTCGTCTATAACGTTACATATCCTAGCCTAAGGCAACCTAACATGTCGAATGTAATATTTTACAACATTCTGGCGTGTCGTCGCCTGCTTCTCGATGGGGACATTAGATACGTCTATAACGTTGTAGGTCCTAACCTAACGCAACCTAACGTCTCGGATGTAATATTTTACAAGATTCCTGGCATGTAGGTCCCCACGTCTCGGTGGGAACATTATATTAGTCTATAACGATATATATCCTAACCTAAAGCAACGTAACATCTCGGATGTAATATTTTACAACATTCCTGGCATGTCGGTCCCTACATCACCGTGGGAACTTTCTATACGTCTATAACGTTGTATATCCTAACCTAAGGGAACCTAACATCTCGGGTGTAATATTTTACAACATTCCTGGCGTTTCGGTCCCTACTTCTCGGTGGGAACATTATATACGTCTATCACGTTATATATCCTAGCCTAAGGCAACCTAATATATCGGATGTAATGTTTTACAACATTCTGGCGTGTCGTCGCCTGCTTCTCGATGGGGACATTATATACGTCTATAACGTTGTATATCCTAACCCAAAGAAACCTAACTTCTGGGATGTAATATTTTACAACATTCCTGGCATGTCGGTCCCTACATCTCGCTGGGAACTTTCTATACTTTATAACGTTGTATATCCTAACCTAAGGGAACCTAACATCTCGGGTGTAATATTTTACAACATTCCTGGCATTTCGGTCCCTACTTCTCGGTGGGAACATTGTATACGTCTATAACGATATATGTCCTAGCCAAAGGCAACCTAACATCTCGGATGTAATATTTTACAACATTCCTGGCATGTCGGTCCCTACATCTCGGTGGGAACATTCTATACGTCTATAACGTTGTATATCCTAACCTAAGGGTACCTAACATTTCGGATGTAATATTTTACAACGTTCCTGACGCGTCGGCACCTATTTCTCGGTGGGAACATTATATACGTCTATCACGTTATATATCCTAGCCTAAGGCAACCTAACATATCGCATGTAATATTTCACAACATTCTGGCGTGTCGTCGCCTGCTTCTCGATGGGGACATTAGATACGTCTATAACGTTGTAGATCCTAACCTAAGGGAACCTAACATCTCGGATGTAATATTTTACAACATTCTGGCGTGTCGTCGCCTGCTTCTCGATGGGGACATTATATACGTCGATAACGTTGTATATCCTAACCCAAAGCAACCTAACATCTCGGATGTAATATTTTACAACATTCCTGGCATGTCGGTCCCTACATCTCGGTGGGAACATTCTATACGTCTATGACGTTGTATATCCTAACCTAAGGGAACCTAACACTTCGGGTGTAATATTTTACAACATTCCTGACGAGTCGGCCCCTATTTCTCGGTGGGAATATTATATACGTCTATAAAGTTACATATCCTAGCCTAAGGCAACCTAACATGTCGAATGTAATATTTTACAACATTTTGGCGTGTCGCCGCCTGCTTCTCGAAGGGGACATTATATACGTCTATAACGTTGTATATCTTAACCTAACGCAACCTAACTTCTGGGATGTCATATTTTACAACATTCCTGACGCGTCGGCCCCTATTTCTCGGTGGGAACATTCTATATGTCTATAACGTTGTATATCCTAACCTACGAGAACCTAACGTCTCGGGTGTAACATTTTACAACATTCCTGACACGTCGGCCCCTATTTCTCGGTGGGAACATTCTATACGTCTATAACGTTGTATATCCTAACCTAAGGGAACCTAACATCTCGGGTGTAATATTTTACAACATTCCTGGCATGTTGGTCCCTACATCTCGGTGGGAACATTATATACGTCTATCACGTTATATATCCTAGCCTAAGGCAACCTAACATATCGGATATAATATTTTACAACATTCTGGCGTGTCGTCGCATGCTTCTCGATGGGGACATTTGATACGTCTATAACGTTGTATATCCTAACCTAAGGGAACCTAACATCTCGGATGTAATATTTTACAACATTCTGGCGTGTCGTCGCACGCTTCTCGATGGGGACATTATATACGTCGATAACGTTGTATATCCTAACCCAAAGCAACCTAACATCTCGTATGTGATATTTTACAACATTCCTGGCATGTCGGTCCCTACTTCTCGGTGGGAACATTATATACGTCTATAACGTTGTATATCCTAACCTAAGGGAACCTAACATTTCGGGTGTAATATTTTACAACGTTCCTGACGCGTCGGCCCCTATTTCTCGGTGGGAATATTATATTCGTCTATAACGTTACATATCCTAGCCTAAGGCAACCTAACATGTCGAATGTAATATTTTACAACATTCTGGCGTGTCGTCGCCTGCTTCTCGATGGGGACATTAGATACGTCTATAACGTTGTAGGTCCTAACCTAACGCAACCTAACGTCTCGGATGTAATATTTTACAAGATTCCTGGCATGTAGGTCCCCACGTCTCGGTGGGAACATTATATTAGTCTATAACGATATATATCCTAACCTAAAGCAACGTAACATCTCGGATGTAATATTTTACAACATTCCTGGCATGTCGGTCCCTACATCACCGTGGGAACTTTCTATACGTCTATAACGTTGTATATCCTAACCTAAGGGAACCTAACATCTCGGGTGTAATATTTTACAACATTCCTGACCCGTCGGCCCCTATTTCTCGGTGGGAACATTCTATACGTCTATAACGTTGCATATCCTAACCTAAGGCAACCTAACATCTCGGATGTAATATTTGACAACATTCCTGGCATGTCGTTCCCCACGTCTGAGTGGGAACATTATATAAGTCTATAACGATATATATCCTAACCTAAAGCAACCTAACAACTCGGATGTCATATTTTAGAACATTCCTGGCATGTCGGTCCCTACATCTCGCTGGGAACATTCTATACGTCTATAACGTTGTATATCCTAACGTAAGGGAACCTAACATGTCGGGTGTAATATTTTACAACATTCCTGACGCGTCGGCCCCTATTTCACGGTGGGAATATTATATACGTCTATAACGTTACATATCCTAGCCTAAGGCAACCTAACATGTCGAATGTAATATTTTACAACATTCTGGCGTGTCGTCGCCTGCTTCTCGAAGGGGACATTATATACGTCTGTAACGTCGTATATCCTAACCTAACGCAACCTAACATCTGGGATGTAATATTTTACAACATTCCTGACTCGTCGGCCCCTATTTCCCGGTATGAACATTATATACGTCTATCACGTTATATATCCTAGCCTAAGGCAACCTAACACATACAATGTAATATTTTACAACATTCTGGCGTGTCGTCGCCTGCTTCTCGATGGGGACATTAGATACGTCTATAACGTTGTACATCCTAACCTAAGAGAACTTAACATCTCGGATGTAATATTTTACAACATTCTGGCGTGTCGTCGCCTGCTTCTCGATGGGGACATTATATACGTCTATAACGTTGTATATCCTAACCCATAGCAACCTAACTTCTGGGATGTAATATTTTACAACATTCCTGGCATGTCGGTCCCTACATCTCGCTGAGAACTTTCTATACTTTATAACGTTGTATATCCTAACCTAAGGGAACCTAACATCTCGGGTGTAATATTTTGCAACGTTCCTGACCCGTCGGCCCCAATTTCTCGGTGGGAACATTCTATACGTCTATAACGTTGTATATCCTAACCTAAGGGAACCTAACATCTCGGGTGTAATATTTTACAACATTCCTGGCATTTCGGTCCCTACTTCTCGGTGGGAACATTATATATGTCTATCACGTTATATATCCTAGCCTAAGGCAACCTAACATATCGGATATAATATTTTACAACATTCTGGCGTGTCGTCGCATGCTTCTCGATGGGGACATTAGATACGTCTATAACGTTGTATATCCTAACCTAAGGGAACCTAACATCTCGGATGTAATATTTTACAACATTCTGGCGTGTCGTCGCACGCTTCTCGATGGGGACATTATATACGTCGATAACGTTGTATATCCTAACCCAAAGCAACCTAACATCTCGTATGTGATATTTTACAACATTCCTGGCATGTCGGTCCCTACTTCTCGGTGGGAACATTATATACGTCTATAACGTTGTATATCCTAACCTAAGGGAACCTAACATTTCGGGTGTAATATTTTACAACGTTCCTGACGCGTCGGCCCCTATTTCTCGGTGGGAATATTATATTCGTCTATAACGTTACATATCCTAGCCTAAGGCAACCTAACATGTCGAATGTAATATTTTACAACATTCTGGCGTGTCGTCGCCTGCTTCTCGAAGGGGACATTATATACGTCTATAACGTTGTATATCCTAACCTAACGCAACCTAACATCTGGGATGTTATATTTTACAACATTCCTGACGCGTCGGTCCCTATTTCTCGGTGGGAATATTATATACGTCTATAACGTTGTATATCCTAGCCTAAGGCAACCTAACATAGCGGATGTAATATTTTACAACATTCTGGCTTGTCGTCGCCTGCTTCTCGATGGGGACATTATATACGTCGATAACGTTGTATATCCTAACCCAAAGCAATCTAACTTCTGGGATGTAACATTTTACAACATTCCTGGCATGTCGGTCCCCACGTCTCGGTGGGAACATTATATAAGTCTATAACGATATATATCCTAACCTAAAGCAACCTAACATCTCGTATGTAATATTTTACAACTTTCCTGGCATGTCGGTCCCCACTTCTCGGTGGGAACATTATATACGTCTATAACGTTGTATATGCTAACCTAAGGGAACCTAACATCTCGGGTGTAATATTTTACAACATTCCTGACGCGTCGGCCCCTATTTCTCGGTGGGAATATTATATACGTCTATAACGTTGTATATCCTAGCCTAAGGCAACCTAACATCTGGGATGTAATATTTTACAACATTCCTGACGCGTCGGTCCCTACTTCTCGGAGGGAACATTGTATACGTCTATAACGATATATGTCCTAGCCTAAGGCAACCTAACATCTCGGATGTAATATTTTACAACATTCCTGGCATGTCGGTCCCTACATCTCGGCGGGAACATTCTATACGTCTATAACGTTGTATATGCTAACCTAAGGGAACCTAACATCTCGGGTGTAATATTTTACAACATTCCTGACGCATCGGCCCCTATTTCTCGGTGGGAATATTATATACGTATATCGTTGTATATCCTAACCTAAAGCAACCTAACATCTCGGATGTAATATTTTACAACATTCCTGGCATGTCGTCCCTACATCTCGGTGGGAACATTCTATACGTCTATAACGTTGTATATCCTAACCTAAGGGAACCTAACATCTCGGGTGTAATATTTTACAACATTCCTGACGCATCGGCCCCTATTTCTCGGTGGGAATATTATATACGTCTATAACGTTGTATATCCTAGCCTAAGGCAACCTAACATAGCGGATGTAATATTTTACAAAACTCTGGAGTGTCGTCGCCTGCTTCTCGAAGGGGACATTATATACGTCTATAACGTTGTATATCTTAACCTAACGCAACCTAACTTCTGGGATGTCATATTTTACAACATTCCTGACTCGTCGGCCCCTATTTCCCGGTGTGAACATTATATACGTCTATCACGTTATATATCCTAGCCTAAGGCAACCTAACACATACAATGTAATATTTTACAACATTCTGGCGTGTCGTCGCCTGCTTCTCGATGGGGACATTAGATACGTCTATAACGTTGTACATCCTAACCTAAGAGAACCTAACATCTCGGATGTAATATTTTACAACATTCTGGCGTGTCGTCGCCTGCTTCTCGATGGGGACATTATATACGTCTATAACGTTGTATATCCTAACCCATAGCAACCTAACTTCTGGGATGTAATATTTTACAACATTCCTGGCATGTCGGTCCCTACATCTCGCTGAGAACTTTCTATACTTTATAACGTTGTATATCCTAACCTAAGGGAACCTAACATCTCGGGTGTAATATTTTGCAACGTTCCTGACCCGTCGGCCCCAATTTCTCGGTGGGAACATTCTATACGTCTATAACGTTGTATATCCTAACCTAAGGGAACCTAACATCTCGGGTGTAATATTTTACAACATTCCTGGCATTTCGGTCCCTACTTCTCGGTGGGAACATTATATATGTCTATCACGTTATATATCCTAGCCTAAGGCAACCTAACATATCGGATATAATATTTTACAACATTCTGGCGTGTCGTCGCATGCTTCTCGATGGGGACATTAGATACGTCTATAACGTTGTATATCCTAACCTAAGGGAACCTAACATCTCGGAAGTAATATTTTACAACATTCTGGCGTGTCGTCGCACGCTTCTCGATGGGGACATTATATACGTCGATAACGTTGTATATCCTAACCCAAAGCAACCTAACATCTCGTATGTGATATTTTACAACATTCCTGGCATGTCGGTCCCTACATCTCGGTGGGAACATTCTATACGTCTATAACGTTGTATATCCTAACCTAAGGGTACCTAACATTTCGGATGTAATATTTTACAACGTTCCTGACGCGTCGGCCCCTATTTCTCGGTGGGAATATTATATACGTCTATAACGTTACATATCCTAGCCTAAGGCAACCTAACATGTCGAATGTAATATTTTACAACATTCTGGCGTGTCGTCGCCTGCTTCTCGAAGGGGACATTATATACGTCTATAACGTTGTATATCTTAACCTAACGCAACCTAACTTCCGGGATGTCATATTTTACAACAATCCTGACGCGTCGGCCCCTATTTCTCGGTGGGAACATTATATACGTCTATCACGTTATATATCCTAGCCTAAGGCAACCTAACATATCGCATGTAATATTTCACAACATTCTGGCGTGTCGTCGCCTGCTTCTCGATGGCGACATTATATACGTCGATAACGTTGTATATCCTAACCCAAAGCAACCTAACATCTCGTATGTAATATTTTACATCATTCCTGGCATGTCGGTCCCTACTTCTCGGTGGGAACATTATATACGTCTATAACGTTGTATATCCTAACCTAAGGGAACCTAATATTTCGGGTGTAATATTTTACAACGTTCCTGACGCGTCGGGCCCTATTTCTCGCTGGGAATATAATATTCGTCTATAACGTTACATATCCTAGCCTAAGGCAACCTAACATGTCGAATGTAATATTTTACAACATTCTGGCGTGTCGTCGCCTGCTTCTCGAAGGGGACATTATATACGTCTATAACGTTGTATATCCTAACCTAACGCAACCTAACATCTGGGATGTAATATTTTACAAATTCCTGACGCGTCGGTCCCTACTTCTCGGTGGGAACATTGTATACGTCTATAACGATATATGTCCTAGCCAAAGGCAACCTAACATCTCGGATGTAATATTTTACAACATTCCTGGCATGTCGGTCCCTACATCACCGTGGGAACTTTCTATACGTCTATAACGTTGTATATCCTAACCTAAGGGAACCTAACATCTCGGGTGTAATATTTTACAACATTCCTGACCCGTCGGCCCCTATTTCTCGGTGGGAACATTCTATACGTCTATAACGTTGCATATCCTAACCTAAGGCAACCTAACATCTCGGATGTAATATTTGACAACATTCCTGGCATGTCGTTCCCCACGTCTGAGTGGGAACATTATATAAGTCTATAACGATATATATCCTAACCTAAAGCAACCTAACAACTCGGATGTCATATTTTAGAACATTCCTGGCATGTCGGTCCCTACATCTCGGTGGGAACAGTCTATACGTCTATAACGTTGTATATCCTAACGTAAGGGAACCTAACATGTCGGGTGTAATATTTTACAACATTCCTGACGCGTCGGCCCCTATTTCACGGTGGGAATATTATATACGTCTATAACGTTACATATCCTAGCCTAAGGCAACCTAACATGTCGAATGTAATATTTTACAACATTCTGGCGTGTCGTCGCCTGCTTCTCGAAGGGGACATTATATACGTCTGTAACGTCGTATATCCTAACCTAACGCAACCTAACATCTGGGATGTAATATTTTACAACATTCCTGACTCGTCGGCCCCTATTTCCCGGTGGGAACATTATATACGTCTATCACGTTATATATCCTAGCCTAAGGCAACCTAACACATACAATGTAATATTTTACAACATTCTGGCGTGTCGTCGCCTGCTTCTCGATGGGGACATTAGATACGTCTATAACGTTGTACATCCTAACCTAAGGGAACCTAACATCTCGGATGTAATATTTTACAACATTCTGGCGTGTCGTCGCCTGCTTCTCTATGGGGACATTATATACGTCTATAACGTTGTATATCCTAACCCAAAGCAACCTAACTTCTGGGATGTAATATTTTACAACATTCCTGGCATGTCGGTCCCTACATCTCGCTGAGAACTTTCTATACTTTATAACGTTGTATATCCTAACCTAAGGGAACCTAACATCTCGGGTGTAATATTTTGCAACGTTCCTGACCCGTCGGCCCCAATGTCTCGGTGGGAACATTCTATACGTCTATAACGTTGTATATCCTAACCTAAGGGAACCTAACATCTCGGGTGTAATATTTTACAACATTCCTGGCATTTCGGTCCCTACTTCTCGGTGGGAACATTATATACGTCTATCACGTTATATATCCTAGCCTAAGGCAACCTAACATATCGGATATAATATTTTACAACATTCTGGCGTGTCGTCGCATGCTTCTCGATGGGGACATTAGATACGTCTATAACGTTGTATATCCTAACCTAAGGGAACCTAACATCTCGGAAGTAATATTTTACAACATTCTGGCGTGTCGTCGCACGCTTCTCGATGGGGACATTATATACGTCGATAACGTTGTATATCCTAACCCAAAGCAACCTAACATCTCGTATGTGATATTTTACAACATTCCTGGCATGTCGGTCCCTACTTCTCGGTGGGAACATTATATACGTCTATAACGTTGTATATCCTAACCTAACGCAACCTAACATCTGGGATGTAATATTTTACAAAATTCCTGACCCGTCGGCCCCAATTTCTCGGTGGGAACATTCTATACGTCTATAACGTTGTATATCCTAACCTAAGGGAACCTAACATCTCGGGTGTAATATTTTACAACATTCCTGGCGTTTCGGTCCCTACTTCTCGGTGGGAACATTATATACGTCTATCACGTTATATATCCTAGCCTAAGGCAACCTAATATATCGGATGTAATGTTATACAACATTCTGGCGTGTCGTCGCCTGCTTCTCGATGGGGACATTATATACGTCTATAACGTTGTATATCCTAACCCAAAGAAACGTAACTTCTGGGATGTAATATTTTACAACATTCCTGGCATGTCGGTCCCCACGTCTCGGCGGGAACATTATATAAGTCTATAACGATATATATCCTAACCTAAAGCAACCTAACAACTCGGATGTAATATTTTACAACATTCCTGGCATGTCGGTCCCTACCTCTCGGTGGGAACATTCTATACGTCTATAACGTTGTATATCCTAGCATAAGGCAACCTAACATCTCGGATGTAATATTTTACAACATTCTGGCGTGTCGTCGCATGCTTCTCGATGGGGACATTTGATACGTCTATAACGTTGTATATCCTAACCTAAGGGAACCTAACATCTCGGATGTAATATTTTACAACATTCTGGCGTGTCGTCGCACGCTTCTCGATGGGGACATTATATACGTCGATAACGTTGTATATCCTAACCCAAAGCAACCTAACATCTCGTATGTGATATTTTACAACATTCCTGGCATGTCGGTCCCTACTTCTCGGTGGGAACATTATATACGTCTATAACGTTGTATATCCTAACCTAAGGGAACCTAACATTTCGGGTGTAATATTTTACAACGTTCCTGACGCGTCGGCCCCTATTTCTCGGTGGGAATATTATATTCGTCTATAACGTTACATATCCTAGCCTAAGGCAACCTAACATGTCGAATGTAATATTTTACAACATTCTGGCGTGTCGTCGCCTGCTTCTCGATGGGGACATTAGATACGTCTATAACGTTGTAGGTCCTAACCTAACGCAACCTAACGTCTCGGATGTAATATTTTACAAGATTCCTGGCATGTAGGTCCCCACGTCTCGGTGGGAACATTATATTAGTCTATAACGATATATATCCTAACCTAAAGCAACGTAACATCTCGGATGTAATATTTTACAACATTCCTGGCATGTCGGTCCCTACATCACCGTGGGAACTTTCTATACGTCTATAACGTTGTATATCCTAACCTAAGGGAACCTAACATCTCGGGTGTAATATTTTACAACATTCCTGACCCGTCGGCCCCTATTTCTCGGTGGGAACATTCTATACGTCTATAACGTTGCATATCCTAACCTAAGGCGACCTAACATCTCGGATGTAATATTTGACAACATTCCTGGCATGTCGTTCCCCACGTCTGAGTGGGAACATTATATAAGTCTATAACGATATATATCCTAACCTAAAGCAACCTAACAACTCGGATGTCATATTTTAGAACATTCCTGGCATGTCGGTCCCTACATCTCGCTGGGAACATTCTATACGTCTATAACGTTGTATATCCTAACGTAAGGGAACCTAACATGTCGGGTGTAATATTTTACAACATTCCTGACGCGTCGGCCCCTATTTCACGGTGGGAATATTATATACGTCTATAACGTTACATATCCTAGCCTAAGGCAACCTAACATGTCGAATGTAATATTTTACAACATTCTGGCGTGTCGTCGCCTGCTTCTCGAAGGGGACATTATATACGTCTGTAACGTCGTATATCCTAACCTAACGCAACCTAACATCTGGGATGTAATATTTTACAACATTCCTGACTCGTCGGCCCCTATTTCCCGGTGTGAACATTATATACGTCTATCACGTTATATATCCTAGCCTAAGGCAACCTAACACATACAATGTAATATTTTACAACATTCTGGCGTGTCGTCGCCTGCTTCTCGATGGGGACATTAGATACGTCTATAACATTGTACATCCTAACCTAAGAGAACTTAACATCTCGGATGTAATATTTTACAACATTCTGGCGTGTCGTCGCCTGCTTCTCGATGGGGACATTATATACGTCTATAACGTTGTATATCCTAACCCATAGCAACCTAACTTCTGGGATGTAATATTTTACAACATTCCTGGCATGTCGGTCCCTACATCTCGCTGAGAACTTTCTATACTTTATAACGTTGTATATCCTAACCTAAGGGAACCTAACATCTCGGGTGTAATATTTTGCAACGTTCCTGACCCGTCGGCCCCAATTTCTCGGTGGGAACATTCTATACGTCTATAACGTTGTATATCCTAACCTAAGGGAACCTAACATCTCGGGTGTAATATTTTACAACATTCCTGGCATTTCGGTCCCTACTTCTCGGTGGGAACATTATATATGTCTATCACGTTATATATCCTAGCCTAAGGCAACCTAACATATCGGATATAATATTTTACAACATTCTGGCGTGTCGTCGCATGCTTCTCGATGGGGACATTAGATACGTCTATAACGTTGTATATCCTAACCTAAGGGAACCTAACATCTCGGAAGTAATATTTTACAACATTCTGGCGTGTCGTCGCACGCTTCTCGATGGGGACATTATATACGTCGATAACGTTGTATATCCTAACCCAAAGCAACCTAACATCTCGTATGTGATATTTTACAACATTCCTGGCATGTCGGTCCCTACATCTCGGTGGGAACATTCTATACGTCTATAACGTTGTATATCCTAACCTAAGGGTACCTAACATTTCGGATGTAATATTTTACAACGTTCCTGACGCGTCGGCCCCTATTTCTCGGTGGGAATATTATATACGTCTATAACGTTACATATCCTAGCCTAAGGCAACCTAACATGTCGAATGTAATATTTTACAACATTCTGGCGTGTCGTCGCCTGCTTCTCGAAGGGGACATTATATACGTCTATAACGTTGTATATCTTAACCTAACGCAACCTAACTTCCGGGATGTCATATTTTACAACAATCCTGACGCGTCGGCCCCTATTTCTCGGTGGGAACATTATATACGTCTATCACGTTATATATCCTAGCCTAAGGCAACCTAACATATCGCATGTAATATTTCACAACATTCTGGCGTGTCGTCGCCTGCTTCTCGATGGCGACATTATATACGTCGATAACGTTGTATATCCTAACCCAAAGCAACCTAACATCTCGTATGTAATATTTTACATCATTCCTGGCATGTCGGTCCCTACTTCTCGGTGGGAACATTATATACGTCTATAACGTTGTATATCCTAACCTAAGGGAACCTAATATTTCGGGTGTAATATTTTACAACGTTCCTGACGCGTCGGGCCCTATTTCTCGCTGGGAATATAATATTCGTCTATAACGTTACATATCCTAGCCTAAGGCAACCTAACATGTCGACTGTAATATTTTACAACATTCTGGCGTGTCGTCGCCTGCTTCTCGAAGGGGACATTATATACGTCTATAACGTTGTATATCCTAACCTAACGCAACCTAACATCTGGGATGTAATATTTTACAAATTCCTGACGCGTCGGTCCCTACTTCTCGGTGGGAACATTGTATACGTCTATAACGATATATGTCCTAGCCAAAGGCAACCTAACATCTCGGATGTAATATTTTACAACATTCCTGGCATGTCGGTCCCTACATCACCGTGGGAACTTTCTATACGTCTATAACGTTGTATATCCTAACCTAAGGGAACCTAACATCTCGGGTGTAATATTTTACAACATTCCTGACCCGTCGGCCCCTATTTCTCGGTGGGAACATTCTATACGTCTATAACGTTGCATATCCTAACCTAAGGCAACCTAACATCTCGGATGTAATATTTGACAACATTCCTGGCATGTCGTTCCCCACGTCTGAGTGGGAACATTATATAAGTCTATAACGATATATATCCTAACCTAAAGCAACCTAACAACTCGGATGTCATATTTTAGAACATTCCTGGCATGTCGGTCCCTACATCTCGGTGGGAACAGTCTATACGTCTATAACGTTGTATATCCTAACGTAAGGGAACCTAACATGTCGGGTGTAATATTTTACAACATTCCTGACGCGTCGGCCCCTATTTCACGGTGGGAATATTATATACGTCTATAACGTTACATATCCTAGCCTAAGGCAACCTAACATGTCGAATGTAATATTTTACAACATTCTGGCGTGTCGTCGCCTGCTTCTCGAAGGGGACATTATATACGTCTGTAACGTCGTATATCCTAACCTAACGCAACCTAACATCTGGGATGTAATATTTTACAACATTCCTGACTCGTCGGCCCCTATTTCCCGGTGGGAACATTATATACGTCTATCACGTTATATATCCTAGCCTAAGGCAACCTAACACATACAATGTAATATTTTACAACATTCTGGCGTGTCGTCGCCTGCTTCTCGATGGGGACATTAGATACGTCTATAACGTTGTACATCCTAACCTAAGGGAACCTAACATCTCGGATGTAATATTTTACAACATTCTGGCGTGTCGTCGCCTGCTTCTCTATGGGGACATTATATACGTCTATAACGTTGTATATCCTAACCCAAAGCAACCTAACTTCTGGGATGTAATATTTTACAACATTCCTGGCATGTCGGTCCCTACATCTCGCTGAGAACTTTCTATACTTTATAACGTTGTATATCCTAACCTAAGGGAACCTAACATCTCGGGTGTAATATTTTGCAACGTTCCTGACCCGTCGGCCCCAATGTCTCGGTGGGAACATTCTATACGTCTATAACGTTGTATATCCTAACCTAAGGGAACCTAACATCTCGGGTGTAATATTTTACAACATTCCTGGCATTTCGGTCCCTACTTCTCGGTGGGAACATTATATACGTCTATCACGTTATATATCCTAGCCTAAGGCAACCTAACATATCGGATATAATATTTTACAACATTCTGGCGTGTCGTCGCATGCTTCTCGATGGGGACATTAGATACGTCTATAACGTTGTATATCCTAACCTAAGGGAACCTAACATCTCGGAAGTAATATTTTACAACATTCTGGCGTGTCGTCGCACGCTTCTCGATGGGGACATTATATACGTCGATAACGTTGTATATCCTAACCCAAAGCAACCTAACATCTCGTATGTGATATTTTACAACATTCCTGGCATGTCGGTCCCTACTTCTCGGTGGGAACATTATATACGTCTATAACGTTGTATATCCTAACCTAACGCAACCTAACATCTGGGATGTAATATTTTACAAAATTCCTGACCCGTCGGCCCCAATTTCTCGGTGGGAACATTCTATACGTCTATAACGTTGTATATCCTAACCTAAGGGAACCTAACATCTCGGGTGTAATATTTTACAACATTCCTGGCGTTTCGGTCCCTACTTCTCGGTGGGAACATTATATACGTCTATCACGTTATATATCCTAGCCTAAGGCAACCTAATATATCGGATGTAATGTTATACAACATTCTGGCGTGTCGTCGCCTGCTTCTCGATGGGGACATTATATACGTCTATAACGTTGTATATCCTAACCCAAAGAAACGTAACTTCTGGGATGTAATATTTTACAACATTCCTGGCATGTCGGTCCCCACGTCTCGGCGGGAACATTATATAAGTCTATAACGATATATATCCTAACCTAAAGCAACCTAACAACTCGGATGTAATATTTTACAACATTCCTGGCATGTCGGTCCCTACCTCTCGGTGGGAACATTCTATACGTCTATAACGTTGTATATCCTAGCATAAGGCAACCTAACATCTCGGATGTAATATTTTACAACATTCTGGCGTGTCGTCGCATGCTTCTCGATGGGGACATTTGATACGTCTATAACGTTGTATATCCTAACCTAAGGGAACCTAACATCTCGGATGTAATATTTTACAACATTCTGGCGTGTCGTCGCACGCTTCTCGATGGGGACATTATATACGTCGATAACGTTGTATATCCTAACCCAAAGCAACCTAACATCTCGTATGTGATATTTTACAACATTCCTGGCATGTCGGTCCCTACTTCTCGGTGGGAACATTATATACGTCTATAACGTTGTATATCCTAACCTAAGGGAACCTAACATTTCGGGTGTAATATTTTACAACGTTCCTGACGCGTCGGCCCCTATTTCTCGGTGGGAATATTATATTCGTCTATAACGTTACATATCCTAGCCTAAGGCAACCTAACATGTCGAATGTAATATTTTACAACATTCTGGCGTGTCGTCGCCTGCTTCTCGATGGGGACATTAGATACGTCTATAACGTTGTAGGTCCTAACCTAACGCAACCTAACGTCTCGGATGTAATATTTTACAAGATTCCTGGCATGTAGGTCCCCACGTCTCGGTGGGAACATTATATTAGTCTATAACGATATATATCCTAACCTAAAGCAACGTAACATCTCGGATGTAATATTTTACAACATTCCTGGCATGTCGGTCCCTACATCACCGTGGGAACTTTCTATACGTCTATAACGTTGTATATCCTAACCTAAGGGAACCTAACATCTCGGGTGTAATATTTTACAACATTCCTGACCCGTCGGCCCCTATTTCTCGGTGGGAACATTCTATACGTCTATAACGTTGCATATCCTAACCTAAGGCAACCTAACATCTCGGATGTAATATTTGACAACATTCCTGGCATGTCGTTCCCCACGTCTGAGTGGGAACATTATATAAGTCTATAACGATATATATCCTAACCTAAAGCAACCTAACAACTCGGATGTCATATTTTAGAACATTCCTGGCATGTCGGTCCCTACATCTCGCTGGGAACATTCTATACGTCTATAACGTTGTATATCCTAACGTAAGGGAACCTAACATGTCGGGTGTAATATTTTACAACATTCCTGACGCGTCGGCCCCTATTTCACGGTGGGAATATTATATACGTCTATAACGTTACATATCCTAGCCTAAGGCAACCTAACATGTCGAATGTAATATTTTACAACATTCTGGCGTGTCGTCGCCTGCTTCTCGAAGGGGACATTATATACGTCTGTAACGTCGTATATCCTAACCTAACGCAACCTAACATCTGGGATGTAATATTTTACAACATTCCTGACTCGTCGGCCCCTATTTCCCGGTGTGAACATTATATACGTCTATCACGTTATATATCCTAGCCTAAGGCAACCTAACACATACAATGTAATATTTTACAACATTCTGGCGTGTCGTCGCCTGCTTCTCGATGGGGACATTAGATACGTCTATAACGTTGTACATCCTAACCTAAGAGAACTTAACATCTCGGATGTAATATTTTACAACATTCTGGCGTGTCGTCGCCTGCTTCTCGATGGGGACATTATATACGTCTATAACGTTGTATATCCTAACCCATAGCAACCTAACTTCTGGGATGTAATATTTTACAACATTCCTGGCATGTCGGTCCCTACATCTCGCTGAGAACTTTCTATACTTTATAACGTTGTATATCCTAACCTAAGGGAACCTAACATCTCGGGTGTAATATTTTGCAACGTTCCTGACCCGTCGGCCCCAATTTCTCGGTGGGAACATTCTATACGTCTATAACGTTGTATATCCTAACCTAAGGGAACCTAACATCTCGGGTGTAATATTTTACAACATTCCTGGCATTTCGGTCCCTACTTCTCGGTGGGAACATTATATATGTCTATCACGTTATATATCCTAGCCTAAGGCAACCTAACATATCGGATATAATATTTTACAACATTCTGGCGTGTCGTCGCATGCTTCTCGATGGGGACATTAGATACGTCTATAACGTTGTATATCCTAACCTAAGGGAACCTAACATCTCGGATGTAATATTTTACAACATTCTGGCGTGTCGTCGCACGCTTCTCGATGGGGACATTATATACGTCGATAACGTTGTATATCCTAACCCAAAGCAACCTAACATCTCGTATGTGATATTTTACAACATTCCTGGCATGTCGGTCCCTACTTCTCGGTGGGAACATTATATACGTCTATAACGTTGTATATCCTAACCTAAGGGAACCTAACATTTCGGGTGTAATATTTTACAACGTTCCTGACGCGTCGGCCCCTATTTCTCGGTGGGAATATTATATTCGTCTATAACGTTACATATCCTAGCCTAAGGCAACCTAACATGTCGAATGTAATATTTTACAACATTCTGGCGTGTCGTCGCCTGCTTCTCGAAGGGGACATTATATACGTCTATAACGTTGTATATCCTAACCTAACGCAACCTAACATCTGGGATGTTATATTTTACAACATTCCTGACGCGTCGGTCCCTATTTCTCGGTGGGAATATTATATACGTCTATAACGTTGTATATCCTAGCCTAAGGCAACCTAACATAGCGGATGTAATATTTTACAACATTCTGGCTTGTCGTCGCCTGCTTCTCGATGGGGACATTATATACGTCGATAACGTTGTATATCCTAACCCAAAGCAATCTAACTTCTGGGATGTAACATTTTACAACATTCCTGGCATGTCGGTCCCCACGTCTCGGTGGGAACATTATATAAGTCTATAACGATATATATCCTAACCTAAAGCAACCTAACATCTCGTATGTAATATTTTACAACTTTCCTGGCATGTCGGTCCCCACTTCTCGGTGGGAACATTATATACGTCTATAACGTTGTATATGCTAACCTAAGGGAACCTAACATCTCGGGTGTAATATTTTACAACATTCCTGACGCGTCGGCCCCTATTTCTCGGTGGGAATATTATATACGTCTATAACGTTGTATATCCTAGCCTAAGGCAACCTAACATCTGGGATGTAATATTTTACAACATTCCTGACGCGTCGGTCCCTACTTCTCGGAGGGAACATTGTATACGTCTATAACGATATATGTCCTAGCCTAAGGCAACCTAACATCTCGGATGTAATATTTTACAACATTCCTGGCATGTCGGTCCCTACATCTCGGCGGGAACATTCTATACGTCTATAACGTTGTATATGCTAACCTAAGGGAACCTAACATCTCGGGTGTAATATTTTACAACATTCCTGACGCATCGGCCCCTATTTCTCGGTGGGAATATTATATACGTATATCGTTGTATATCCTAACCTAAAGCAACCTAACATCTCGGATGTAATATTTTACAACATTCCTGGCATGTCGTCCCTACATCTCGGTGGGAACATTCTATACGTCTATAACGTTGTATATCCTAACTTAAGGGAACCTAACATCTCGGGTGTAATATTTTACAACATTCCTGACGCATCGGCCCCTATTTCTCGGTGGGAATATTATATACGTCTATAACGTTGTATATCCTAGCCTAAGGCAACCTAACATAGCGGATGTAATATTTTACAAAACTCTGGAGTGTCGTCGCCTGCTTCTCGAAGGGGACATTATATACGTCTATAACGTTGTATATCTTAACCTAACGCAACCTAACTTCTGGGATGTCATATTTTACAACATTCCTGACTCGTCGGCCCCTATTTCCCGGTGTGAACATTATATACGTCTATCACGTTATATATCCTAGCCTAAGGCAACCTAACACATACAATGTAATATTTTACAACATTCTGGCGTGTCGTCGCCTGCTTCTCGATGGGGACATTAGATACGTCTATAACGTTGTACATCCTAACCTAAGAGAACCTAACATCTCGGATGTAATATTTTACAACATTCTGGCGTGTCGTCGCCTGCTTCTCGATGGGGACATTATATACGTCTATAACGTTGTATATCCTAACCCATAGCAACCTAACTTCTGGGATGTAATATTTTACAACATTCCTGGCATGTCGGTCCCTACATCTCGCTGAGAACTTTCTATACTTTATAACGTTGTATATCCTAACCTAAGGGAACCTAACATCTCGGGTGTAATATTTTGCAACGTTCCTGACCCGTCGGCCCCAATTTCTCGGTGGGAACATTCTATACGTCTATAACGTTGTATATCCTAACCTAAGGGAACCTAACATCTCGGGTGTAATATTTTACAACATTCCTGGCATTTCGGTCCCTACTTCTCGGTGGGAACATTATATATGTCTATCACGTTATATATCCTAGCCTAAGGCAACCTAACATATCGGATATAATATTTTACAACATTCTGGCGTGTCGTCGCATGCTTCTCGATGGGGACATTAGATACGTCTATAACGTTGTATATCCTAACCTAAGGGAACCTAACATCTCGGAAGTAATATTTTACAACATTCTGGCGTGTCGTCGCACGCTTCTCGATGGGGACATTATATACGTCGATAACGTTGTATATCCTAACCCAAAGCAACCTAACATCTCGTATGTGATATTTTACAACATTCCTGGCATGTCGGTCCCTACATCTCGGTGGGAACATTCTATACGTCTATAACGTTGTATATCCTAACCTAAGGGTACCTAACATTTCGGATGTAATATTTTACAACGTTCCTGACGCGTCGGCCCCTATTTCTCGGTGGGAATATTATATACGTCTATAACGTTACATATCCTAGCCTAAGGCAACCTAACATGTCGAATGTAATATTTTACAACATTCTGGCGTGTCGTCGCCTGCTTCTCGAAGGGGACATTATATACGTCTATAACGTTGTATATCTTAACCTAACGCAACCTAACTTCCGGGATGTCATATTTTACAACAATCCTGACGCGTCGGCCCCTATTTCTCGGTGGGAACATTATATACGTCTATCACGTTATATATCCTAGCCTAAGGCAACCTAACATATCGCATGTAATATTTCACAACATTCTGGCGTGTCGTCGCCTGCTTCTCGATGGCGACATTATATACGTCGATAACGTTGTATATCCTAACCCAAAGCAACCTAACATCTCGTATGTAATATTTTACATCATTCCTGGCATGTCGGTCCCTACTTCTCGGTGGGAACATTATATACGTCTATAACGTTGTATATCCTAACCTAAGGGAACCTAATATTTCGGGTGTAATATTTTACAACGTTCCTGACGCGTCGGGCCCTATTTCTCGCTGGGAATATAATATTCGTCTATAACGTTACATATCCTAGCCTAAGGCAACCTAACATGTCGAATGTAATATTTTACAACATTCTGGCGTGTCGTCGCCTGCTTCTCGAAGGGGACATTATATACGTCTATAACGTTGTATATCCTAACCTAACGCAACCTAACATCTGGGATGTAATATTTTACAAATTCCTGACGCGTCGGTCCCTACTTCTCGGTGGGAACATTGTATACGTCTATAACGATATATGTCCTAGCCAAAGGCAACCTAACATCTCGGATGTAATATTTTACAACATTCCTGGCATGTCGGTCCCTACATCACCGTGGGAACTTTCTATACGTCTATAACGTTGTATATCCTAACCTAAGGGAACCTAACATCTCGGGTGTAATATTTTACAACATTCCTGACCCGTCGGCCCCTATTTCTCGGTGGGAACATTCTATACGTCTATAACGTTGCATATCCTAACCTAAGGCAACCTAACATCTCGGATGTAATATTTGACAACATTCCTGGCATGTCGTTCCCCACGTCTGAGTGGGAACATTATATAAGTCTATAACGATATATATCCTAACCTAAAGCAACCTAACAACTCGGATGTCATATTTTAGAACATTCCTGGCATGTCGGTCCCTACATCTCGGTGGGAACAGTCTATACGTCTATAACGTTGTATATCCTAACGTAAGGGAACCTAACATGTCGGGTGTAATATTTTACAACATTCCTGACGCGTCGGCCCCTATTTCACGGTGGGAATATTATATACGTCTATAACGTTACATATCCTAGCCTAAGGCAACCTAACATGTCGAATGTAATATTTTACAACATTCTGGCGTGTCGTCGCCTGCTTCTCGAAGGGGACATTATATACGTCTGTAACGTCGTATATCCTAACCTAACGCAACCTAACATCTGGGATGTAATATTTTACAACATTCCTGACTCGTCGGCCCCTATTTCCCGGTGGGAACATTATATACGTCTATCACGTTATATATCCTAGCCTAAGGCAACCTAACACATACAATGTAATATTTTACAACATTCTGGCGTGTCGTCGCCTGCTTCTCGATGGGGACATTAGATACGTCTATAACGTTGTACATCCTAACCTAAGGGAACCTAACATCTCGGATGTAATATTTTACAACATTCTGGCGTGTCGTCGCCTGCTTCTCTATGGGGACATTATATACGTCTATAACGTTGTATATCCTAACCCAAAGCAACCTAACTTCTGGGATGTAATATTTTACAACATTCCTGGCATGTCGGTCCCTACATCTCGCTGAGAACTTTCTATACTTTATAACGTTGTATATCCTAACCTAAGGGAACCTAACATCTCGGGTGTAATATTTTGCAACGTTCCTGACCCGTCGGCCCCAATGTCTCGGTGGGAACATTCTATACGTCTATAACGTTGTATATCCTAACCTAAGGGAACCTAACATCTCGGGTGTAATATTTTACAACATTCCTGGCATTTCGGTCCCTACTTCTCGGTGGGAACATTATATACGTCTATCACGTTATATATCCTAGCCTAAGGCAACCTAACATATCGGATATAATATTTTACAACATTCTGGCGTGTCGTCGCATGCTTCTCGATGGGGACATTAGATACGTCTATAACGTTGTATATCCTAACCTAAGGGAACCTAACATCTCGGAAGTAATATTTTACAACATTCTGGCGTGTCGTCGCACGCTTCTCGATGGGGACATTATATACGTCGATAACGTTGTATATCCTAACCCAAAGCAACCTAACATCTCGTATGTGATATTTTACAACATTCCTGGCATGTCGGTCCCTACTTCTCGGTGGGAACATTATATACGTCTATAACGTTGTATATCCTAACCTAACGCAACCTAACATCTGGGATGTAATATTTTACAAAATTCCTGACCCGTCGGCCCCAATTTCTCGGTGGGAACATTCTATACGTCTATAACGTTGTATATCCTAACCTAAGGGAACCTAACATCTCGGGTGTAATATTTTACAACATTCCTGGCGTTTCGGTCCCTACTTCTCGGTGGGAACATTATATACGTCTATCACGTTATATATCCTAGCCTAAGGCAACCTAATATATCGGATGTAATGTTATACAACATTCTGGCGTGTCGTCGCCTGCTTCTCGATGGGGACATTATATACGTCTATAACGTTGTATATCCTAACCCAAAGAAACGTAACTTCTGGGATGTAATATTTTACAACATTCCTGGCATGTCGGTCCCCACGTCTCGGCGGGAACATTATATAAGTCTATAACGATATATATCCTAACCTAAAGCAACCTAACAACTCGGATGTAATATTTTACAACATTCCTGGCATGTCGGTCCCTACCTCTCGGTGGGAACATTCTATACGTCTATAACGTTGTATATCCTAGCATAAGGCAACCTAACATCTCGGATGTAATATTTTACAACATTCTGGCGTGTCGTCGCCTGCTTCTCGATGGGGACATTAGATACGTCTATAGCGTTGTATATCCTATCCTAAGGGAACCTAACATCTAGGATGTAATATTTTACAGCATTCCTGGCGTGTCGTCGCCTGCTTCTCGATGGGGACATTATATACGTCTATAACGTTGTATATACTAACCCAAAGCAACCTAACTTCTGGGATGTAATATTTTACAACATTCCTGGCATGTCGGTCCCTACATCTCGCTGGGAACTTTCTATACTTTATAACGTTGTATATCCTAACCTAAGGGAACCTAACATCTCGGGTGTAATATTTTACAACATTCCTGGCATTTCGGTCCCTACTTCTCGGTGGGAACATTGTATACGTCTATAACGATATATGTCCTAGCCAAAGGCAACCTAACATCTCGGATGTAATATTTTACAACATTCCTGGCATGTCGGTCCCTACATCTCGGTGGGAACATTCTATACGTCTATAACGTTGTATATCCTAACCTAAGGGTACCTAACATTTCGGATGTAATATTTTACAACGTTCCTGACGCGTCGGCCCCTATTTCTCGGTGGGAATATTATATACGTCTATAACGTTACATATCCTAGCCTAAGGCAACCTAACATGTCGAATGTAATATTTTACAACATTCTGGCGTGTCGTCGCCTGCTTCTCGAAGGGGACATTATATACGTCTATAACGTTGTATATCTTAACCTAACGCAACCTAACTTCCGGGATGTCATATTTTACAACAATCCTGACGCGTCGGCCCCTATTTCTCGGTGGGAACATTATATACGTCTATCACGTTATATATCCTAGCCTAAGGCAACCTAACATATCGCATGTAATATTTCACAACATTCTGGCGTGTCGTCGCCTGCTTCTCGATGGGGACATTATATACGTCGATAACGTTGTATATCCTAACCCAAAGCAACCTAACATCTCGTATGTAATATTTTACAACATTCCTGACGCGTCGGTCCCTACTTCTCGGTGGGAACATTGTATACGTCTATAACGATATATGTCCTAGCCATAGGCAACCTAACATCTCGGATGTAATATTTTACAACATTCCTGGCATGTCGGTCCCTACATCACCGTGGGAACTTTCTATACGTCATTAACGTTGTATATCCTAACCTAAGGGAACCTAACATCTCGGGTGTAATATTTTACAACATTCCTGACCCGTCGGCCCCTATTTCTCGGTGGGAACATTCTATACGTCTATAACGTTGCATATCCTAACCTAAGGCAACCTAACATCTCGGATGTAATATTTGACAACATTCCTGGCATGTCGTTCCCCACGTCTGAGTGGGAACATTATATAAGTCTATAACGATATATATCCTAACCTAAAGCAACCTAACAACTCGGATGTCATATTTTAGAACATTCCTGGCATGTCGGTCCCTACATCTCGGTGGGAACAGTCTATACGTCTATAACGTTGTATATCCTAACGTAAGGGAACCTAACATGTCGGGTGTAATATTTTACAACATTCCTGACGCGTCGGCCCCTATTTCACGGTGGGAATATTATATACGTCTATAACGTTACATATCCTAGCCTAAGGCAACCTAACATGTCGAATGTAATATTTTACAACATTCTGGCGTGTCGTCGCCTGCTTCTCGAAGGGGACATTATATACGTCTGTAACGTCGTATATCCTAACCTAACGCAACCTAACATCTGGGATGTAATATTTTACAACATTCCTGACTCGTCGGCCCCTATTTCCCGGTGGGAACATTATATACGTCTATCACGTTATATATCCTAGCCTAAGGCAACCTAACACATACAATGTAATATTTTACAACATTCTGGCGTGTCGTCGCCTGCTTCTCGATGGGGACATTAGATACGTCTATAACGTTGTACATCCTAACCTAAGGGAACCTAACATCTCGGATGTAATATTTTACAACATTCTGGCGTGTCGTCGCCTGCTTCTCTATGGGGACATTATATACGTCTATAACGTTGTATATCCTAACCCAAAGCAACCTAACTTCTGGGATGTAATATTTTACAACATTCCTGGCATGTCGGTCCCTACATCTCGCTGAGAACTTTCTATACTTTATAACGTTGTATATCCTAACCTAAGGGAACCTAACATCTCGGGTGTAATATTTTGCAACGTTCCTGACCCGTCGGCCCCAATGTCTCGGTGGGAACAATCTATACGTCTATAACGTTGTATATCCTAACCTAAGGGAACCTAACATCTCGGGTGTAATATTTTACAACATTCCTGGCATTTCGGTCCCTACTTCTCGGTGGGAACATTATATACGTCTATCACGTTATATATCCTAGCCTAAGGCAACCTAACATATCGGATATAATATTTTACAACATTCTGGCGTGTCGTCGCATGCTTCTCGATGGGGACATTAGATACGTCTATAACGTTGTATATCCTAACCTAAGGGAACCTAACATCTCGGATGTAATATTTTACAACATTCTGGCGTGTCGTCGCACGCTTCTCGATGGGGACATTATATACGTCGATAACGTTGTATATCCTAACCCAAAGCAACCTAACATCTCGTATGTGATATTTTACAACATTCCTGGCATGTCGGTCCCTACTTCTCGGTGGGAACATTATATACGTCTATAACGTTGTATATCCTAACCTAAGGGAACCTAACATTTCGGGTGTAATATTTTACAACGTTCCTGACGCGTCGGCCCCTATTTCTCGGTGGGTATATTATATTCGTCTATAACGTTACATATCCTAGCCTAAGGCAACCTAACATGTCGAATGTAATATTTTACAACATTCTGGCGTGTCGTCGCCTGCTTCTCGAAGGGGACATTATATACGTCTATAACGTTGTATATCCTAACCTAACGCAACCTAACATCTGGGATGTTATATTTTACAACATTCCTGACGCGTCGGTCCCTACTTCTCGGTGGGAACATTGTATACGTCTATAACGATATATGTCCTAGCCAAAGGCAACCTAACATCTCGGATGTAATATTTTACAACATTCCTGGCATGTCGGTCCCTACATCTCGGTGGGAACATTCTATACGTCTATAACGTTGCATATCCTAACCTAAGGGTACCTAACATTTCGGATGTAATATTTTACAACGTTCCTGACGCGTCGGCCCCTATTTCTCGGTGGGAATATTATATTCGTCTATAACGTTATATATCCTAGCCTAAGGCAACCTAACATTTCGAATGTAATATTTTACAACATTCTGGCGTGTTGTCGCCTGCTTCTCGAAGGGGACATTATATACGTCTATAACGTTGTATATCTTAACCTAACGCAACCTAACATCTGGGATGTCATATTTTACAACATTCCTGACGCGTCGGTCCCTACTTCTCGGTGGGAACATTGTATACGTCTATAACGATATATGTCCTAGCCAAAGGCAACCTAACATCTCGGATGTAATATTTTACAACATTCCTCTCATGTCGGTCCCTACATCTCGGTGGGAACATTCTATACGTCTATAACGTTGTATATCCTAACCTAAGGGTACCTAACATTTCGGATGTAATATTTTACAACGTTCCTTACGCGTCGGCCCCTATCTCTCGGTGGGAATATTATATTCGTCTATAACGTTATATATCCTAGCCTAAGGCAACCTAACATTTCGAATGTAATATTTTACAACATTCTGGCGTGTTGTCGCCTGCTTCTCGAAGGGGACATTATATACGTCTATAACGTTGTATATCTTAACCTAACGCAACCTAACATCTGGGATGTCATATTTTACAACATTCCTGTCGCGTCGGCCCCTATTTCTCGGTGGGAACATTATATACGTCTATCACGTTATATATCCTAGCCTAAGGCAACCTAACACATACAATGTAATATTTTACAACATTCTGGCGTGTCGTCGCCTGCTTCTCGATGGGGACATTAGATACGTCTATAACGTTGTACATCCTAACCTAAGGGAACCTAACATCTCGGATGTAATATTTTACAACATTCTGGCGTGTCGTCGCCTGCTTCTCGATGGGGACATTATATACGTCTATAACGTTGTATATCCTAACCCAAAGCAACCTAACTTCTGGGATGTAATATTTTACAACATTCCTGGCATGTCGGTCCCTACATCTCGCTGAGAACTTTCTATACTTTATAACGTTGTATATCCTAACCTAAGGGAACCTAACATCTCGGGTGTAATATTTTGCAACGTTCCTGACCCGTCGGCCCCAATTTCTCGGTGGGAACATTCTATACGTCTATAACGTTGTATATCCTAACCTAAGGGAACCTAACATCTCGGGTGTAATATTTTACAACATTCCTGGCATTTCGGTCCCTACTTCTCGGTGGGAACATTATATACGTCTATCACGTTATATATCCTAGCCTAAGGCAACCTAACATATCGGATATAATATTTTACAACATTCTGGCGTGTCGTCGCATGCTTCTCGATGGGGACATTAGATACGTCTATAACGTTGTATATCCTAACCTAAGGGAACCTAACATCTCGGATGTAATATTTTACAACATTCTGGCGTGTCGTCGCACGCTTCTCGATGGGGACATTATATACGTCGATAACGTTGTATATCCTAACCCAAAGAAACCTAACATCTCGTATGTGATATTTTACAACATTCCTGGCATGTCGGTCCCTACTTCTCGGTGGGAACATTATATACGTCTATAACGTTGTATATCCTAACCTAAGGGAACCTAACATTTCGGGTGTAATATTTTACAACGTTCCTGACGCGTCGGCCCCTATTTCTCGGTGGGAATATTATATTCGTCTATAACGTTACATATCCTAGCCTAAGGCAACCTAACATGTCGAATGTAATATTTTACAACATTCTGGCGAGTCGTCGCCTGCTTCTCGAAGGGGACATTATATACGTCTATAACGTTGTATATCCTAACGTAACGCAACCTAACATCTGGGATGTTATATTTTACAACATTCCTGACGCGTCGGTCCCTACTTCTCGGTGGGAACATTGTATACGTCTATAACGATATATGTCCTAGCCAAAGGCAACCTAACAGCTCGGATGTAATATTTTACAACATTCCTGGCATGTCGGTCCCTACATCTCGGTGGGAACATTCTATACGTCTATAACGTTGCATATCCTAACCTAAGGGTACCTAACATTTCGGATGTAATATTTTACAACGTTCCTGACGCGTCGGCCCCTATTTCTCGGTGGGAATATTATATTCGTCTATAACGTTATATATCCTAGCCTAAGGCAACCTAACATTTCGAATGTAATATTTTACAACATTCTGGAGTGTCGTCGCCTGCTTCTCGAAGGGGACATTATATACGTCTGTAACGTCGTATATCCTAACCTAACGCAACCTAACATCTGGGATGTAATATTTTACAACATTCCTGACTCGTCGGCCCCTATTTCCCGGTGGGAACATTATATACGTCTATCACGTTATATATCCTAGCCTAAGGCAACCTAACACATACAATGTAATATTTTACAACATTCTGGCGTGTCGTCGCCTGCTTCTCGATGGGGACATTAGATACGTCTATAACGTTGTACATCCTAACCTAAGGGAACCTAACATCTCGGATGTAATATTTTACAACATTCTGGCGTGTCGTCGCCTGCTTCTCGATGGGGACATTATATACGTCTATAACGTTGTATATCCTAACCCAAAGCAACCTAACTTCTGGGATGTAATATTTTACAACATTCCTGGCATGTCGGTCCCTACATCTCGCTGAGAACTTTCTATACTTTATAACGTTGTATATCCTAACCTAAGGGAACCTAACATATCGGGTGTAATATTTTGCAACGTTCCTGACCCGTCGGCCCCAATTTCTCGGTGGGAACATTCTATACGTCTATAACGTTGTATATCCTAACCTAAGGGAACCTAACATCTCGGGTGTAATATTTTACAACATTCCTGGCATTTCGGTCCCTACTTCTCGGTGGGAACATTATATACGTCTATCACGTTATATATCCTAGCCTAAGGCAACCTAACATATCGGATATAATATTTTACAACATTCTGGCGTGTCGTCGCATGCTTCTCGATGGGGACATTAGATACGTCTATAACGTTGTATATCCTAACCTAAGGGAACCTAACATCTCGGATGTAATATTTTACAACATTCTGGCGTGTCGTCGCACGCTTCTCGATGGGGACATTATATACGTCGATAACGTTGTATATCCTAACCCAAAGCAACCTAACATCTCGTATGTGATATTTTACAACATTCCTGGCATGTCGGTCCCTACTTCTCGGTGGGAACATTATATACGTCTATAACGTTGTATATCCTAACCTAAGGGAACCTAACATTTCGGGTGTAATATTTTACAACGTTCCTGACGCGTCGGCCCCTATTTCTCGGTGGGAATATTATATTCGTCTATAACGTTACATATCCTAGCCTAAGGCAACCTAACATGTCGAATGTAATATTTTACAACATTCTGGCGTGTCGTCGCCTGCTTCTCGAAGGGGACATTATATACGTCTATAACGTTGTATATCCTAACCTAACGCAACCTAACATCTGGGATGTTATATTTTACAACATTCCTGACGCGTCGGTCCCTACTTCTCGGTGGGAACATTGTATACGTCTATAACGATATATGTCCTAGCCTAAGGCAACCTAACATATCGGATGTAATGTTTTACAACATTCTGGCGTGTCGTCGCCTGCTTCTCGATGGGGACATTATATACGTCTATAACGTTGTATATCCTAACCCAAAGAAACCTAACTTCTGGGATGTAATATTTTACAACATTCTGGCGTGTCGTCGCATGCTTCTCGATGGGGACATTATATACGTCGATAACGTTGTATATCCTAACCCAAAGCAACCTAACATCTCGTATGTAATATTTTACAACATTCCTGGCATGTCGGTCCCTACTTCTCGGTGGGAACATTATATACGTCTATAACGTTGTATATCCTAACCTAAGGGAACCTAACATTTCGGGTGTAATATTTTACAACGTTCCTGACGCGTCGGCCCCTATTTCTCGGTGGGAATATTATATTTGTCTATAACGTAACATATCCTAGCCTAAGGCAACCTAACATGTCGAATGTAACATTTTACAACATTCTGGCGTGTCGTCGCCTGCTTCTCTATGGGGACATTATATACGTCTATAACGTTGTATATCCTAACCCAAAGCAACCTAACTTCTGGGATGTAATATTTTACAACATTCCTGGCATGTCGGTCCCTACATCTCGCTGAGAACTTTCTATACTTTATAACGTTGTATATCCTAACCTAAGGGAACCTAACATCTCGGGTGTAATATTTTGCAACGTTCCTGACCCGTCGGCCCCAATGTCTCGGTGGGAACATTCTATACGTCTATAACGTTGTATATCCTAACCTAAGGGAACCTAACATCTCGGGTGTAATATTTTACAACATTCCTGGCATTTCGGTCCCTACTTCTCGGTGGGAACATTATATACGTCTATCACGTTATATATCCTAGCCTAAGGCAACCTAACATATCGGATATAATATTTTACAACATTCTGGCGTGTCGTCGCATGCTTCTCGATGGGGACATTAGATACGTCTATAACGTTGTATATCCTAACCTAAGGGAACCTAACATCTCGGATGTAATATTTTACAACATTCTGGCGTGTCGTCGCACGCTTCTCGATGGGGACATTATATACGTCGATAACGTTGTATATCCTAACCCAAAGCAACCTAACATCTCGTATGTGATATTTTACAACATTCCTGGCATGTCGGTCCCTACTTCTCGGTGGGAACATTATATACGTCTATAACGTTGTATATCCTAACCTAAGGGAACCTAACATTTCGGGTGTAATATTTTACAACGTTCCTGACGCGTCGGCCCCTATTTCTCGGTGGGTATATTATATTCGTCTATAACGTTACATATCCTAGCCTAAGGCAACCTAACATGTCGAATGTAATATTTTACAACATTCTGGCGTGTCGTCGCCTGCTTCTCGAAGGGGACATTATATACGTCTATAACGTTGTATATCCTAACCTAACGCAACCTAACATCTGGGATGTTATATTTTACAACATTCCTGACGCGTCGGTCCCTACTTCTCGGTGGGAACATTGTATACGTCTATAACGATATATGTCCTAGCCAAAGGCAACCTAACATCTCGGATGTAATATTTTACAACATTCCTGGCATGTCGGTCCCTACATCTCGGTGGGAACATTCTATACGTCTATAACGTTGCATATCCTAACCTAAGGGTACCTAACATTTCGGATGTAATATTTTACAACGTTCCTGACGCGTCGGCCCCTATTTCTCGGTGGGAATATTATATTCGTCTATAACGTTATATATCCTAGCCTAAGGCAACCTAACATTTCGAATGTAATATTTTACAACATTCTGGAGTGTCGTCGCCTGCTTCTCGAAGGGGACATTATATACGTCTGTAACGTCGTATATCCTAACCTAACGCAACCTAACATCTGGGATGTAATATTTTACAACATTCCTGACTCGTCGGCCCCTATTTCCCGGTGGGAACATTATATACGTCTATCACGTTATATATCCTAGCCTAAGGCAACCTAACACATACAATGTAATATTTTACAACATTCTGGCGTGTCGTCGCCTGCTTCTCGATGGGGACATTAGATACGTCTATAACGTTGTACATCCTAACCTAAGGGAACCTAACATCTCGGATGTAATATTTTACAACATTCTGGCGTGTCGTCGCCTGCTTCTCGATGGGGACATTATATACTTCTATAACGTTGTATATCCTAACCCAAAGCAACCTAACTTCTGGGATGTAATATTTTACAACATTCCTGGCATGTCGGTCCCTACATCTCGCTGAGAACTTTCTATACTTTATAACGTTGTATATCCTAACCTAAGGGAACCTAACATATCGGGTGTAATATTTTGCAACGTTCCTGACCCGTCGGCCCCAATTTCTCGGTGGGAACATTCTATACGTCTATAACGTTGTATATCCTAACCTAAGGGAACCTAACATCTCGGGTGTAATATTTTACAACATTCCTGGCATTTCGGTCCCTACTTCTCGGTGGGAACATTATATACGTCTATCACGTTATATATCCTAGCCTAAGGCAACCTAACATATCGGATATAATATTTTACAACATTCTGGCGTGTCGTCGCATGCTTCTCGATGGGGACATTAGATACGTCTATAACGTTGTATATCCTAACCTAAGGGAACCTAACATCTCGGATGTAATATTTTACAACATTCTGGCGTGTCGTCGCACGCTTCTCGATGGGGACATTATATACGTCGATAACGTTGTATATCCTAACCCAAAGCAACCTAACATCTCGTATGTGATATTTTACAACATTCCTGGCATGTCGGTCCCTACTTCTCGGTGGGAACATTATATACGTCTATAACGTTGTATATCCTAACCTAAGGGAACCTAACATTTCGGGTGTAATATTTTACAACGTTCCTGACGCGTCGGCCCCTATTTCTCGGTGGGAATATTATATTCGTCTATAACGTTACATATCCTAGCCTAAGGCAACCTAACATGTCGAATGTAATATTTTACAACATTCTGGCGTGTCGTCGCCTGCTTCTCGAAGGGGACATTATATACGTCTATAACGTTGTATATCCTAACCTAACGCAACCTAACATCTGGGATGTTATATTTTACAACATTCCTGACGCGTCGGTCCCTACTTCTCGGTGGGAACATTGTATACGTCTATAACGATATATGTCCTAGCCTAAGGCAACCTAACATCTCGGGTGTAATATTTTACAACATTCCTGGCGTTTCGGTCCCTACTTCTCGGTGGGAACATTATATACGTCTATCACGTTATATATCCTAGCCTAAGGCAACCTAATATATCGGATGTAATGTTATACAACATTCTGGCGTGTCGTCGCCTGCTTCTCGATGGGGACATTATATACGTCTATAACGTTGTATATCCTAACCCAAAGAAACCTAACTTCTGGGATGTAATATTTTACAACATTCCTGGCATGTCGGTCCCCACGTCTCGGCGGGAACATTATATAAGTCTATAACGATATATATCCTAACCTAAAGCAACCTAACAACTCGGATGTAATATTTTACAACATTCCTGGCATGTCGGTCCCTACATCTCGGTGGGAACCTTATATACGTCTATAACGTTACATATCCTAGCCTAAGGCAACCTAACATGTCGAATGTAATATTTTACAACATTCTGGCGTGTCGTCGCCTGCTTCTCGAAGGGGACATTATATACGTCTATAACGTTGTATATCTTAACCTAACGCAACCTAACTTCCGGGATGTCATATTTTACAACAATCCTGACGCGTCGGCCCCTATTTCTCGGTGGGAACATTATATACGTCTATCACGTTATATATCCTAGCCTAAGGCAACCTAACATATCGCATGTAATATTTCACAACATTCTGGCGTGTCGTCGCCTGCTTCTCGATGGGGACATTATATACGTCGATAACGTTGTATATCCTAACCCAAAGCAACCTAACATCTCGTATGTAATATTTTACATCATTCCTGGCATGTCGGTCCCTACTTCTCGGTGGGAACATTATATACGTCTATAACGTTGTATATCCTAACCTAAGGGAACCTAACATTTCGGGTGTAATATTTTACAACGTTCCTGACGCGTCGGGCCCTATTTCTCGCTGGGAATATAATATTCGTCTATAACGTTACATATCCTAGCCTAAGGCAACCTAACATGTCGAATGTAATATTTTACAACATTCTGGCGTGTCGTCGCCTGCTTCTCGAAGGGGACATTATATACGTCTATAACGTTGTATATCCTAACCTAACGCAACCTAACATCTGGGATGTAATATTTTACAACATTCCTGACGCGTCGGTCCCTACTTCTCGGTGGGAACATTGTATACGTCTATAACGATATATGTCCTAGCCAAAGGCAACCTAACATCTCGGATGTAATATTTTACAACATTCCTGGCATGTCGGTCCCTACATCACCGTGGGAACTTTCTATACGTCTATAACGTTGTATATCCTAACCTAAGGGAACCTAACATCTCGGGTGTAATATTTTACAACATTCCTGACCCGTCGGCCCCTATTTCTCGGTGGGAACATTCTATACGTCTATAACGTTGCATATCCTAACCTAAGGCAACCTAACATCTCGGATGTAATATTTGACAACATTCCTGGCATGTCGTTCCCCACGTCTGAGTGGGAACATTATATAAGTCTATAACGATATATATCCTGACCTAAAGCAACCTAACAACTCGGATGTCATATTTTAGAACATTCCTGGCATGTCGGTCCCTACATCTCGGTGGGAACAGTCTATACGTCTATAACGTTGTATATCCTAACGTAAGGGAACCTAACATGTCGGGTGTAATATTTTACAACATTCCTGACGCGTCGGCCCCTATTTCACGGTGGGAATATTATATACGTCTATAACGTTACATATCCTAGCCTAAGGCAACCTAACATGTCGAATGTAATATTTTACAACATTCTGGCGTGTCGTCGCCTGCTTCTCGAAGGGGACATTATATACGTCTGTAACGTCGTATATCCTAACCTAACGCAACCTAACATCTGGGATGTAATATTTTACAACATTCCTGACTCGTCGGCCCCTATTTCCCGGTGGGAACATTATATACGTCTATCACGTTATATATCCTAGCCTAAGGCAACCTAACACATACAATGTAATATTTTACAACATTCTGGCGTGTCGTCGCCTGCTTCTCGATGGGGACATTAGATACGTCTATAACGTTGTACATCCTAACCTAAGGGAACCTAACATCTCGGATGTAATATTTTACAACATTCTTGCGTGTCGTCGCCTGCTTCTCTATGGGGACATTATATACGTCTATAACGTTGTATATCCTAACCCAAAGCAACCTAACTTCTGGGATGTAATATTTTACAACATTCCTGGCATGTCGGTCCCTACATCTCGCTGAGAACTTTCTATACTTTATAACGTTGTATATCCTAACCTAAGGGAACCTAACATCTCGGGTGTAATATTTTGCAACGTTCCTGACCCGTCGGCCCCAATGTCTCGGTGGGAACATTCTATACGTCTATAACGTTGCATATCCTAACCTAAGGGAACCTAACATCTCGGGTGTAATATTTTACAACATTCCTGGCATTTCGGTCCCTACTTCTCGGTGGGAACATTATATACGTCTATCACGTTATATATCCTAGCCTAAGGCAACCTAACATATCGGATATAATATTTTACAACATTCTGGCGTGTCGTCGCATGCTTCTCGATGGGGACATTAGATACGTCTATAACGTTGTATATCCTAACCTAAGGGAACCTAACATCTCGGATGTAATATTTTACAACATTCTGGCGTGTCGTCGCACGCTTCTCGATGGGGACATTATATACGTCGATAACGTTGTATATCCTAACCCAAAGCAACCTAACATCTGGGATGTAATATTTTACAACATTCCTGACGCGTCGGTCCCTACTTCTCGGTGGGAATATTGTATACGTCTATAACGATATATGTCCTAGCCTAAGGCAACCTAACATCTCGGATGTAATATTTTACAACATTCCTGGCATGTCGGTCCCTACATCTCGGTGGGAACATTCTATACGTCTATAACGTTGTATATGCTAACCTAAGGGAACCTAACATCTCGGGTGTAATATTTTACAACATTCCTGACGCATCGGCCCCTATTTCTCGGTGGGAATATTATATACGTATATCGTTGTATATCCTAACCTAAAGCAACCTAACATCTTGGATGTAATATTTTACAACATTCCTGGCATGTCGTCCCTACATCTCGGTGGGAACATTCTATACGTCTATAACGTTGTATGTCCTAACCTAAGGGAACCTAACATCTCGGGTGTAATATTTTACAACATTCCTGGCATGTCGGTCCCTACTTCTCGGTGGGAACATTATATACGTCTATAACGTTGTATATCCTAACCTAAGGGAACCTAACATTTCGGGTGTAATATTTTACAACGTTCCTGACGCGTCGGCCCCTATTTCTCGGTGGGTATATTATATTCGTCTATAACGTTACATATCCTAGCCTAAGGCAACCTAACATGTCGAATGTAATATTTTACAACATTCTGGCGTGTCGTCGCCTGCTTCTCGAAGGGGACATTATATACGTCTATAACGTTGTATATCCTAACCTAACGCAACCTAACATCTGGGATGTTATATTTTACAACATTCCTGACGCGTCGGTCCCTACTTCTCGGTGGGAACATTGTATACGTCTATAACGATATATGTCCTAGCCAAAGGCAACCTAACATCTCGGATGTAATATTTTACAACATTCCTGGCATGTCGGTCCCTACATCTCGGTGGGAACATTCTATACGTCTATAACGTTGCATATCCTAACCTAAGGGTACCTAACATTTCGGATGTAATATTTTACAACGTTCCTGACGCGTCGGCCCCTATTTCTCGGCGGGAATATTATATTCGTCTATAACGTTATATATCCTAGCCTAAGGCAACCTAACATTTCGAATGTAATATTTTACAACATTCTGGCGTGTTGTCGCCTGCTTCTCGAAGGGGACATTATATACGTCTATAACGTTGTATATCTTAACCTAACGCAACCTAACATCTGGGATGTCATATTTTACAACATTCCTGACGCGTCGGTCCCTACTTCTCGGTGGGAACATTGTATACGTCTATAACGATATATGTCCTAGCCAAAGGCAACCTAACATCTCGGATGTAATATTTTACAACATTCCTCTCATGTCGGTCCCTACATCTCGGTGGGAACATTCTATACGTCTATAACGTTGTATATCCTAACCTAAGGGTACCTAACATTTCGGATGTAATATTTTACAACGTTCCTTACGCGTCGGCCCCTATCTCTCGGTGGGAATATTATATTCGTCTATAACGTTATATATCCTAGCCTAAGGCAACCTAACATTTCGAATGTAATATTTTACAACATTCTGGCGTGTTGTCGCCTGCTTCTCGAAGGGGACATTATATACGTCTATAACGTTGTATATCTTAACCTAACGCAACCTAACATCTGGGATGTCATATTTTACAACATTCCTGTCGCGTCGGCCCCTATTTCTCGGTGGGAACATTATATACGTCTATCACGTTATATATCCTAGCCTAAGGCAACCTAACACATACAATGTAATATTTTACAACATTCTGGCGTGTCGTCGCCTGCTTCTCGATGGGGACATTAGATACGTCTATAACGTTGTACATCCTAACCTAAGGGAACCTAACATCTCGGATGTAATATTTTACAACATTCTGGCGTGTCGTCGCCTGCTTCTCGATGGGGACATTATATACGTCTATAACGTTGTATATCCTAACCCAAAGCAACCTAACTTCTGGGATGTAATATTTTACAACATTCCTGGCATGTCGGTCCCTACATCTCGCTGAGAACTTTCTATACTTTATAACGTTGTATATCCTAACCTAAGGGAACCTAACATCTCGGGTGTAATATTTTGCAACGTTCCTGACCCGTCGGCCCCAATTTCTCGGTGGGAACATTCTATACGTCTATAACGTTGTATATCCTAACCTAAGGGAACCTAACATCTCGGGTGTAATATTTTACAACATTCCTGGCATTTCGGTCCCTACTTCTCGGTGGGAACATTATATACGTCTATCACGTTATATATCCTAGCCTAAGGCAACCTAACATATCGGATATAATATTTTACAACATTCTGGCGTGTCGTCGCATGCTTCTCGATGGGGACATTAGATACGTCTATAACGTTGTATATCCTAACCTAAGGGAACCTAACATCTCGGATGTAATATTTTACAACATTCTGGCGTGTCGTCGCACGCTTCTCGATGGGGACATTATATACGTCGATAACGTTGTATATCCTAACCCAAAGCAACCTAACATCTCGTATGTGATATTTTACAACATTCCTGGCATGTCGGTCCCTACTTCTCGGTGGGAACATTATATACGTCTATAACGTTGTATATCCTAACCTAAGGGAACCTAACATTTCGGGTGTAATATTTTACAACGTTCCTGACGCGTCGGCCCCTATTTCTCGGTGGGAATATTATATTCGTCTATAACGTTACATATCCTAGCCTAAGGCAACCTAACATGTCGAATGTAATATTTTACAACATTCTGGCGTGTCGTCGCCTGCTTCTCGAAGGGGACATTATATACGTCTATAACGTTGTATATCCTAACCTAACGCAACCTAACATCTGGGATGTTATATTTTACAACATTCCTGACGCGTCGGTCCCTACTTCTCGGTGGGAACATTGTATACGTCTATAACGATATATGTCCTAGCCAAAGGCAACCTAACAGCTCGGATGTAATATTTTACAACATTCCTGGCATGTCGGTCCCTACATCTCGGTGGGAACATTCTATACGTCTATAACGTTGCATATCCTAACCTAAGGGTACCTAACATTTCGGATGTAATATTTTACAACGTTCCTGACGCGTCGGCCCCTATTTCTCGGTGGGAATATTATATTCGTCTATAACGTTATATATCCTAGCCTAAGGCAACCTAACATTTCGAATGTAATATTTTACAACATTCTGGAGTGTCGTCGCCTGCTTCTCGAAGGGGACATTATATACGTCTGTAACGTCGTATATCCTAACCTAACGCAACCTAACATCTGGGATGTAATATTTTACAACATTCCTGACTCGTCGGCCCCTATTTCCCGGTGGGAACATTATATACGTCTATCACGTTATATATCCTAGCCTAAGGCAACCTAACACATACAATGTAATATTTTACAACATTCTGGCGTGTCGTCGCCTGCTTCTCGATGGGGACATTAGATACGTCTATAACGTTGTACATCCTAACCTAAGGGAACCTAACATCTCGGATGTAATATTTTACAACATTCTGGCGTGTCGTCGCCTGCTTCTCGATGGGGACATTATATACGTCTATAACGTTGTATATCCTAACCCAAAGCAACCTAACTTCTGGGATGTAATATTTTACAACATTCCTGGCATGTCGGTCCCTACATCTCGCTGAGAACTTTCTATACTTTATAACGTTGTATATCCTAACCTAAGGGAACCTAACATATCGGGTGTAATATTTTGCAACGTTCCTGACCCGTCGGCCCCAATTTCTCGGTGGGAACATTCTATACGTCTATAACGTTGTATATCCTAACCTAAGGGAACCTAACATCTCGGGTGTAATATTTTACAACATTCCTGGCATTTCGGTCCCTACTTCTCGGTGGGAACATTATATACGTCTATCACGTTATATATCCTAGCCTAAGGCAACCTAACATATCGGATATAATATTTTACAACATTCTGGCGTGTCGTCGCATGCTTCTCGATGGGGACATTAGATACGTCTATAACGTTGTATATCCTAACCTAAGGGAACCTAACATCTCGGATGTAATATTTTACAACATTCTGGCGTGTCGTCGCACGCTTCTCGATGGGGACATTATATACGTCGATAACGTTGTATATCCTAACCCAAAGCAACCTAACATCTCGTATGTGATATTTTACAACATTCCTGGCATGTCGGTCCCTACTTCTCGGTGGGAACATTATATACGTCTATAACGTTGTATATCCTAACCTAAGGGAACCTAACATTTCGGGTGTAATATTTTACAACGTTCCTGACGCGTCGGCCCCTATTTCTCGGTGGGAATATTATATTCGTCTATAACGTTACATATCCTAGCCTAAGGCAACCTAACATGTCGAATGTAATATTTTACAACATTCTGGCGTGTCGTCGCCTGCTTCTCGAAGGGGACATTATATACGTCTATAACGTTGTATATCCTAACCTAACGCAACCTAACATCTGGGATGTTATATTTTACAACATTCCTGACGCGTCGGTCCCTACTTCTCGGTGGGAACATTGTATACGTCTATAACGATATATGTCCTAGCCTAAGGCAACCTAACATATCGGATGTAATGTTTTACAACATTCTGGCGTGTCGTCGCCTGCTTCTCGATGGGGACATTATATACGTCTATAACGTTGTATATCCTAACCCAAAGAAACCTAACTTCTGGGATGTAATATTTTACAACATTCTGGCGTGTCGTCGCATGCTTCTCGATGGGGACATTATATACGTCGATAACGTTGTATATCCTAACCCAAAGCAACCTAACATCTCGTATGTAATATTTTACAACATTCCTGGCATGTCGGTCCCTACTTCTCGGTGGGAACATTATATACGTCTATAACGTTGTATATCCTAACCTAAGGGAACCTAACATTTCGGGTGTAATATTTTACAACGTTCCTGACGCGTCGGCCCCTATTTCTCGGTGGGAATATTATATTTGTCTATAACGTAACATATCCTAGCCTAAGGCAACCTAACATGTCGAATGTAACATTTTACAACATTCTGGCGTGTCGTCGCCTGCTTCTCTATGGGGACATTATATACGTCTATAACGTTGTATATCCTAACCCAAAGCAACCTAACTTCTGGGATGTAATATTTTACAACATTCCTGGCATGTCGGTCCCTACATCTCGCTGAGAACTTTCTATACTTTATAACGTTGTATATCCTAACCTAAGGGAACCTAACATCTCGGGTGTAATATTTTGCAACGTTCCTGACCCGTCGGCCCCAATGTCTCGGTGGGAACATTCTATACGTCTATAACGTTGTATATCCTAACCTAAGGGAACCTAACATCTCGGGTGTAATATTTTACAACATTCCTGGCATTTCGGTCCCTACTTCTCGGTGGGAACATTATATACGTCTATCACGTTATATATCCTAGCCTAAGGCAACCTAACATATCGGATATAATATTTTACAACATTCTGGCGTGTCGTCGCATGCTTCTCGATGGGGACATTAGATACGTCTATAACGTTGTATATCCTAACCTAAGGGAACCTAACATCTCGGATGTAATATTTTACAACATTCTGGCGTGTCGTCGCACGCTTCTCGATGGGGACATTATATACGTCGATAACGTTGTATATCCTAACCCAAAGCAACCTAACATCTCGTATGTGATATTTTACAACATTCCTGGCATGTCGGTCCCTACTTCTCGGTGGGAACATTATATACGTCTATAACGTTGTATATCCTAACCTAAGGGAACCTAACATTTCGGGTGTAATATTTTACAACGTTCCTGACGCGTCGGCCCCTATTTCTCGGTGGGTATATTATATTCGTCTATAACGTTACATATCCTAGCCTAAGGCAACCTAACATGTCGAATGTAATATTTTACAACATTCTGGCGTGTCGTCGCCTGCTTCTCGAAGGGGACATTATATACGTCTATAACGTTGTATATCCTAACCTAACGCAACCTAACATCTGGGATGTTATATTTTACAACATTCCTGACGCGTCGGTCCCTACTTCTCGGTGGGAACATTGTATACGTCTATAACGATATATGTCCTAGCCAAAGGCAACCTAACATCTCGGATGTAATATTTTACAACATTCCTGGCATGTCGGTCCCTACATCTCGGTGGGAACATTCTATACGTCTATAACGTTGCATATCCTAACCTAAGGGTACCTAACATTTCGGATGTAATATTTTACAACGTTCCTGACGCGTCGGCCCCTATTTCTCGGTGGGAATATTATATTCGTCTATAACGTTATATATCCTAGCCTAAGGCAACCTAACATTTCGAATGTAATATTTTACAACATTCTGGAGTGTCGTCGCCTGCTTCTCGAAGGGGACATTATATACGTCTGTAACGTCGTATATCCTAACCTAACGCAACCTAACATCTGGGATGTAATATTTTACAACATTCCTGACTCGTCGGCCCCTATTTCCCGGTGGGAACATTATATACGTCTATCACGTTATATATCCTAGCCTAAGGCAACCTAACACATACAATGTAATATTTTACAACATTCTGGCGTGTCGTCGCCTGCTTCTCGATGGGGACATTAGATACGTCTATAACGTTGTACATCCTAACCTAAGGGAACCTAACATCTCGGATGTAATATTTTACAACATTCTGGCGTGTCGTCGCCTGCTTCTCGATGGGGACATTATATACGTCTATAACGTTGTATATCCTAACCCAAAGCAACCTAACTTCTGGGATGTAATATTTTACAACATTCCTGGCATGTCGGTCCCTACATCTCGCTGAGAACTTTCTATACTTTATAACGTTGTATATCCTAACCTAAGGGAACCTAACATATCGGGTGTAATATTTTGCAACGTTCCTGACCCGTCGGCCCCAATTTCTCGGTGGGAACATTCTATACGTCTATAACGTTGTATATCCTAACCTAAGGGAACCTAACATCTCGGGTGTAATATTTTACAACATTCCTGGCATTTCGGTCCCTACTTCTCGGTGGGAACATTATATACGTCTATCACGTTATATATCCTAGCCTAAGGCAACCTAACATATCGGATATAATATTTTACAACATTCTGGCGTGTCGTCGCATGCTTCTCGATGGGGACATTAGATACGTCTATAACGTTGTATATCCTAACCTAAGGGAACCTAACATCTCGGATGTAATATTTTACAACATTCTGGCGTGTCGTCGCACGCTTCTCGATGGGGACATTATATACGTCGATAACGTTGTATATCCTAACCCAAAGCAACCTAACATCTCGTATGTGATATTTTACAACATTCCTGGCATGTCGGTCCCTACTTCTCGGTGGGAACATTATATACGTCTATAACGTTGTATATCCTAACCTAAGGGAACCTAACATTTCGGGTGTAATATTTTACAACGTTCCTGACGCGTCGGCCCCTATTTCTCGGTGGGAATATTATATTCGTCTATAACGTTACATATCCTAGCCTAAGGCAACCTAACATGTCGAATGTAATATTTTACAACATTCTGGCGTGTCGTCGCCTGCTTCTCGAAGGGGACATTATATACGTCTATAACGTTGTATATCCTAACCTAACGCAACCTAACATCTGGGATGTTATATTTTACAACATTCCTGACGCGTCGGTCCCTACTTCTCGGTGGGAACATTGTATACGTCTATAACGATATATGTCCTAGCCAAAGGCAACCTAACACCTCGGATGTAATATTTTACAACATTCCTGGCATGTCGGTCCCTACATCTCGGTGGGAACATTCTATACGTCTATAACGTTGCATATCCTAACCTAAGGGTACCTAACATTTCGGATGTAATATTTTACAACGTTCCTGACGCGTCGGCCCCTATTTCTCGGTGGGAATATTATATTCGTCTATAACGTTATATATCCTAGCCTAAGGCAACCTAACATTTCGAATGTAATGTTTTACAACATTCTGGCGTGTTGTCGCCTGCTTCTCGAAGGGGACATTATATACGTCTATAACGTTGTATATCTTAACCTAACGCAACCTAACATCTGGGATGTCATATTTTACAACATTCCTGACGCGTCGGTCCCTACTTCTCGGTGGGAACATTGTATACGTCTATAACGATATATGTCCTAGCCAAAGGCAACCTAACATCTCGGATGTAATATTTTACAACATTCCTCTCATGTCGGTCCCTACATCTCGGTGGGAACATTCTATACGTCTATAACGTTGTATATCCTAACCTAAGGGTACCTAACATTTCGGATGTAATATTTTACAACGTTCCTTACGCGTCGGCCCCTATCTCTCGGTGGGAATATTATATTCGTCTATAACGTTATATATCCTAGCCTAATGCAACCTAACATTTCGAATGTAATATTTTACAACATTCTGGCGTGTTGTCGCCTGCTTCTCGAAGGGGACATTATATACGTCTATAACGTTGTATATCTTAACCTAACGCAACCTAACATCTGGGATGTCATATTTTACAACATTCCTGTCGCGTCGGCCCCTATTTCTCGGTGGGAACATTATATACGTCTATCACGTTATATATCCTAGCCTAAGGCAACCTAACACATACAATGTAATATTTTACAACATTCTGGCGTGTCGTCGCCTGCTTCTCGATGGGGACATTAGATACGTCTATAACGTTGTACATCCTAACCTAAGGGAACCTAACATCTCGGATGTAATATTTTACAACATTCTGGCGTGTCGTCGCCTGCTTCTCGATGGGGACATTATATACGTCTATAACGTTGTATATCCTAACCCAAAGCAACCTAACTTCTGGGATGTAATATTTTACAACATTCCTGGCATGTCGGTCCCTACATCTCGCTGAGAACTTTCTATACTTTATAACGTTGTATATCCTAACCTAAGGGAACCTAACATCTCGGGTGTAATATTTTGCAACGTTCCTGACCCGTCGGCCCCAATTTCTCGGTGGGAACATTCTATACGTCTATAACGTTGTATATCCTAACCTAAGGGAACCTAACATCTCGGGTGTAATATTTTACAACATTCCTGGCATTTCGGTCCCTACTTCTCGGTGGGAACATTATATACGTCTATCACGTTATATATCCTAGCCTAAGGCAACCTAACATATCGGATATAATATTTTACAACATTCTGGCGTGTCGTCGCATGCTTCTCGATGGGGACATTAGATACGTCTATAACGTTGTATATCCTAACCTAAGGGAACCTAACATCTCGGATGTAATATTTTACAACATTCTGGCGTGTCGTCGCACGCTTCTCGATGGGGACATTATATACGTCGATAACGTTGTATATCCTAACCCAAAGCAACCTAACATCTCGTATGTGATATTTTACAACATTCCTGGCATGTCGGTCCCTACTTCTCGGTGGGAACATTATATACGTCTATAACGTTGTATATCCTAACCTAAGGGAACCTAACATTTCGGGTGTAATATTTTACAACGTTCCTGACGCGTCGGCCCCTATTTCTCGGTGGGAATATTATATTCGTCTATAACGTTACATATCCTAGCCTAAGGCAACCTAACATGTCGAATGTAATATTTTACAACATTCTGGCGTGTTGTCGCCTGCTTCTCGAAGGGGACATTATATACGTCTATAACGTTGTATATCTTAACCTAACGCAACCTAACATCTGGGATGTCATATTTTACAACATTCCTGACGCGTCGGTCCCTACTTCTCGGTGGGAACATTGTATACGTCTATAACGATATATGTCCTAGCCAAAGGCAACCTAACATCTCGGATGTAATATTTTACAACATTCCTCTCATGTCGGTCCCTACATCTCGGTGGGAACATTCTATACGTCTATAACGTTGTATATCCTAACCTAAGGGTACCTAACATTTCGGATGTAATATTTTACAACGTTCCTTACGCGTCGGCCCCTATCTCTCGGTGGGAATATTATATTCGTCTATAACGTTATATATCCTAGCCTAAGGCAACCTAACATTTCGAATGTAATATTTTACAACATTCTGGCGTGTTGTCGCCTGCTTCTCGAAGGGGACATTATATACGTCTATAACGTTGTATATCTTAACCTAACGCAACCTAACATCTGGGATGTCATATTTTACAACATTCCTGTCGCGTCGGCCCCTATTTCTCGGTGGGAACATTATATACGTCTATCACGTTATATATCCTAGCCTAAGGCAACCTAACACATACAATGTAATATTTTACAACATTCTGGCGTGTCGTCGCCTGCTTCTCGATGGGGACATTAGATACGTCTATAACGTTGTACATCCTAACCTAAGGGAACCTAACATCTCGGATGTAATATTTTACAACATTCTGGCGTGTCGTCGCCTGCTTCTCGATGGGGACATTATATACGTCTATAACGTTGTATATCCTAACCCAAAGCAACCTAACTTCTGGGATGTAATATTTTACAACATTCCTGGCATGTCGGTCCCTACATCTCGCTGAGAACTTTCTATACTTTATAACGTTGTATATCCTAACCTAAGGGAACCTAACATCTCGGGTGTAATATTTTGCAACGTTCCTGACCCGTCGGCCCCAATTTCTCGGTGGGAACATTCTATACGTCTATAACGTTGTATATCCTAACCTAAGGGAACCTAACATCTCGGGTGTAATATTTTACAACATTCCTGGCATTTCGGTCCCTACTTCTCGGTGGGAACATTATATACGTCTATCACGTTATATATCCTAGCCTAAGGCAACCTAACATATCGGATATAATATTTTACAACATTCTGGCGTGTCGTCGCATGCTTCTCGATGGGGACATTAGATACGTCTATAACGTTGTATATCCTAACCTAAGGGAACCTAACATCTCGGATGTAATATTTTACAACATTCTGGCGTGTCGTCGCACGCTTCTCGATGGGGACATTATATACGTCGATAACGTTGTATATCCTAACCCAAAGCAACCTAACATCTCGTATGTGATATTTTACAACATTCCTGGCATGTCGGTCCCTACTTCTCGGTGGGAACATTATATACGTCTATAACGTTGTATATCCTAACCTAAGGGAACCTAACATTTCGGGTGTAATATTTTACAACGTTCCTGACGCGTCGGCCCCTATTTCTCGGTGGGAATATTATATTCGTCTATAACGTTACATATCCTAGCCTAAGGCAACCTAACATGTCGAATGTAATATTTTACAACATTCTGGCGTGTCGTCGCCTGCTTCTCGAAGGGGACATTATATACGTCTATAACGTTGTATATCCTAACCTAACGCAACCTAACATCTGGGATGTTATATTTTACAACATTCCTGACGCGTCGGTCCCTACTTCTCGGTGGGAACATTGTATACGTCTATAACGATATATGTCCTAGCCAAAGGCAACCTAACAGCTCGGATGTAATATTTTACAACATTCCTGGCATGTCGGTCCCTACATCTCGGTGGGAACATTCTATACGTCTATAACGTTGCATATCCTAACCTAAGGGTACCTAACATTTCGGATGTAATATTTTACAACGTTCCTGACGCGTCGGCCCCTATTTCTCGGTGGGAATATTATATTCGTCTATAACGTTATATATCCTAGCCTAAGGCAACCTAACATTTCGAATGTAATATTTTACAACATTCTGGAGTGTCGTCGCCTGCTTCTCGAAGGGGACATTATATACGTCTGTAACGTCGTATATCCTAACCTAACGCAACCTAACATCTGGGATGTAATATTTTACAACATTCCTGACTCGTCGGCCCCTATTTCCCGGTGGGAACATTATATACGTCTATCACGTTATATATCCTAGCCTAAGGCAACCTAACACATACAATGTAATATTTTACAACATTCTGGCGTGTCGTCGCCTGCTTCTCGATGGGGACATTAGATACGTCTATAACGTTGTACATCCTAACCTAAGGGAACCTAACATCTCGGATGTAATATTTTACAACATTCTGGCGTGTCGTCGCCTGCTTCTCGATGGGGACATTATATACGTCTATAACGTTGTATATCCTAACCCAAAGCAACCTAACTTCTGGGATGTAATATTTTACAACATTCCTGGCATGTCGGTCCCTACATCTCGCTGAGAACTTTCTATACTTTATAACGTTGTATATCCTAACCTAAGGGAACCTAACATATCGGGTGTAATATTTTGCAACGTTCCTGACCCGTCGGCCCCAATTTCTCGGTGGGAACATTCTATACGTCTATAACGTTGTATATCCTAACCTAAGGGAACCTAACATCTCGGGTGTAATATTTTACAACATTCCTGGCATTTCGGTCCCTACTTCTCGGTGGGAACATTATATACGTCTATCACGTTATATATCCTAGCCTAAGGCAACCTAACATATCGGATATAATATTTTACAACATTCTGGCGTGTCGTCGCATGCTTCTCGATGGGGACATTAGATACGTCTATAACGTTGTATATCCTAACCTAAGGGAACCTAACATCTCGGATGTAATATTTTACAACATTCTGGCGTGTCGTCGCACGCTTCTCGATGGGGACATTATATACGTCGATAACGTTGTATATCCTAACCCAAAGCAACCTAACATCTCGTATGTGATATTTTACAACATTCCTGGCATGTCGGTCCCTACTTCTCGGTGGGAACATTATATACGTCTATAACGTTGTATATCCTAACCTAAGGGAACCTAACATTTCGGGTGTAATATTTTACAACGTTCCTGACGCGTCGGCCCCTATTTCTCGGTGGGAATATTATATTCGTCTATAACGTTACATATCCTAGCCTAAGGCAACCTAACATGTCGAATGTAATATTTTACAACATTCTGGCGTGTCGTCGCCTGCTTCTCGAAGGGGACATTATATACGTCTATAACGTTGTATATCCTAACCTAACGCAACCTAACATCTGGGATGTTATATTTTACAACATTCCTGACGCGTCGGTCCCTACTTCTCGGTGGGAACATTGTATACGTCTATAACGATATATGTCCTAGCCTAAGGCAACCTAACATCTCGGGTGTAATATTTTACAACATTCCTGGCGTTTCGGTCCCTACTTCTCGGTGGGAACATTATATACGTCTATCACGTTATATATCCTAGCCTAAGGCAACCTAATATATCGGATGTAATGTTATACAACATTCTGGCGTGTCGTCGCCTGCTTCTCGATGGGGACATTATATACGTCTATAACGTTGTATATCCTAACCCAAAGAAACCTAACTTCTGGGATGTAATATTTTACAACATTCCTGGCATGTCGGTCCCCACGTCTCGGCGGGAACATTATATAAGTCTATAACGATATATATCCTAACCTAAAGCAACCTAACAACTCGGATGTAATATTTTACAACATTCCTGGCATGTCGGTCCCTACATCTCGGTGGGAACATTATATACGTCTATAACGTTACATATCCTAGCCTAAGGCAACCTAACATGTCGAATGTAATATTTTACAACATTCTGGCGTGTCGTCGCCTGCTTCTCGAAGGGGACATTATATACGTCTATAACGTTGTATATCTTAACCTAACGCAACCTAACTTCCGGGATGTCATATTTTACAACAATCCTGACGCGTCGGCCCCTATTTCTCGGTGGGAACATTATATACGTCTATCACGTTATATATCCTAGCCTAAGGCAACCTAACATATCGCATGTAATATTTCACAACATTCTGGCGTGTCGTCGCCTGCTTCTCGATGGGGACATTATATACGTCGATAACGTTGTATATCCTAACCCAAAGCAACCTAACATCTCGTATGTAATATTTTACATCATTCCTGGCATGTCGGTCCCTACTTCTCGGTGGGAACATTATATACGTCTATAACGTTGTATATCCTAACCTAAGGGAACCTAACATTTCGGGTGTAATATTTTACAACGTTCCTGACGCGTCGGGCCCTATTTCTCGCTGGGAATATAATATTCGTCTATAACGTTACATATCCTAGCCTAAGGCAACCTAACATGTCGAATGTAATATTTTACAACATTCTGGCGTGTCGTCGCCTGCTTCTCGAAGGGGACATTATATACGTCTATAACGTTGTATATCCTAACCTAACGCAACCTAACATCTGGGATGTAATATTTTACAACATTCCTGACGCGTCGGTCCCTACTTCTCGGTGGGAACATTGTATACGTCTATAACGATATATGTCCTAGCCAAAGGCAACCTAACATCTCGGATGTAATATTTTACAACATTCCTGGCATGTCGGTCCCTACATCACCGTGGGAACTTTCTATACGTCTATAACGTTGTATATCCTAACCTAAGGGAACCTAACATCTCGGGTGTAATATTTTACAACATTCCTGACCCGTCGGCCCCTATTTCTCGGTGGGAACATTCTATACGTCTATAACGTTGCATATCCTAACCTAAGGCAACCTAACATCTCGGATGTAATATTTGACAACATTCCTGGCATGTCGTTCCCCACGTCTGAGTGGGAACATTATATAAGTCTATAACGATATATATCCTAACCTAAAGCAACCTAACAACTCGGATGTCATATTTTAGAACATTCCTGGCATGTCGGTCCCTACATCTCGGTGGGAACAGTCTATACGTCTATAACGTTGTATATCCTAACGTAAGGGAACCTAACATGTCGGGTGTAATATTTTACAACATTCCTGACGCGTCGGCCCCTATTTCACGGTGGGAATATTATATACGTCTATAACGTTACATATCCTAGCCTAAGGCAACCTAACATGTCGAATGTAATATTTTACAACATTCTGGCGTGTCGTCGCCTGCTTCTCGATGGGGACATTATATACGTCTATAACGTTGTATATCCTAACCCAAAGCAACCTAACTTCTGGGATGTAATATTTTACAACATTCCTGGCATGTCGGTCCCTACATCTCGCTGAGAACTTTCTATACTTTATAACGTTGTATATCCTAACCTAAGGGAACCTAACATATCGGGTGTAATATTTTGCAACGTTCCTGACCCGTCGGCCCCAATTTCTCGGTGGGAACATTCTATACGTCTATAACGTTGTATATCCTAACCTAAGGGAACCTAACATCTCGGGTGTACTATTTTACAACATTCCTGGCATTTCTGTCCCTACTTCTCGGTGGGAACATTATATACGTCTATCACGTTATATATCCTAGCCTAAGGCAACCTAACATATCGGATATAATATTTTACAACATTCTGGCGTGTCGTCGCATGCTTCTCGATGGGGACATTAGATACGTCTATAACGTTGTATATCCTAACCTAAGGGAACCTAACATCTCGGATGTAATATTTTACAACATTCTGGCGTGTCGTCGCACGCTTCTCGATGGGGACATTATATACGTCGATAACGTTGTATATCCTAACCCAAAGCAACCTAACATCTCGTATGTGATATTTTACAACATTCCTGGCATGTCGGTCCCTACTTCTCGGTGGGAACATTATATACGTCTATAACGTTGTATATCCTAACCTAAGGGAACCTAACATTTCGGGTGTAATATTTTACAACGTTCCTGACGCGTCGGCCCCTATTTCTCGGTGGGAATATTATATTCGTCTATAACGTTACATATCCTAGCCTAAGGCAACCTAACATGTCGAATGTAATATTTTACAACATTCTGGCGTGTCGTCGCCTGCTTCTCGAAGGGGACATTATATACGTCTATAACGTTGTATATCCTAACCTAACGCAACCTAACATCTGGGATGTTATATTTTACAACATTCCTGACGCGTCGGTCCCTACTTCTCGGTGGGAACATTGTATACGTCTATAACGATATATGTCCTAGCCAAAGGCAACCTAACATCTCGGATGTAATATTTTACAACATTCCTGGCATGTCGGTCCCTACATCTCGGTGGGAACATTCTATACGTCTATAACGTTGCATATCCTAACCTAAGGGTACCTAACATTTCGGATGTAATATTTTACAACGTTCCTGACGCGTCGGCCCCTATTTCTCGGTGGGAATTTTATATTCGTCTATAACGTTATATATCCTAGCCTAAGGCAACCTAACATTTCGAATGTAATATTTTACAACATTCTGGAGTGTCGTCGCCTGCTTCTCGAAGGGGACATTATATACGTCTGTAACGTCGTATATCCTAACCTAACGCAACCTAACATCTGGGATGTAATATTTTACAACATTCCTGACTCGTCGGCCCCTATTTCCCGGTGGGAACATTATATACGTCTATCACGTTATATATCCTAGCCTAAGGCAACCTAACACATACAATGTAATATTTTACAACATTCTGGCGTGTCGTCGCCTGCTTCTCGATGGGGACATTAGATACGTCTATAACGTTGTACATCCTAACCTAAGGGAACCTAACATCTCGGATGTAATATTTTACAACATTCTGGCGTGTCGTCGCCTGCTTCTCGATGGGGACATTATATACGTCTATAACGTTGTATATCCTAACCCAAAGCAACCTAACTTCTGGGATGTAATATTTTACAACATTCCTGGCATGTCGGTCCCTACATCTCGCTGAGAACTTTCTATACTTTATAACGTTGTATATCCTAACCTAAGGGAACCTAACATATCGGGTGTAATATTTTGCAACGTTCCTGACCCGTCGGCCCCAATTTCTCGGTGGGAACATTCTATACGTCTATAACGTTGTATATCCTAACCTAAGGGAACCTAACATCTCGGGTGTAATATTTTACAACATTCCTGGCATTTCGGTCCCTACTTCTCGGTGGGAACATTATATACGTCTATCACGTTATATATCCTAGCCTAAGGCAACCTAACATATCGGATATAATATTTTACAACATTCTGGCGTGTCGTCGCATGCTTCTCGATGGGGACATTAGATACGTCTATAACGTTGTATATCCTAACCTAAGGGAACCTAACATCTCGGATGTAATATTTTACAACATTCTGGCGTGTCGTCGCACGCTTCTCGATGGGGACATTATATACGTCGATAACGTTGTATATCCTAACCCAAAGCAACCTAACATCTCGTATGTGATATTTTACAACATTCCTGGCATGTCGGTCCCTACTTCTCGGTGGGAACATTATATACGTCTATAACGTTGTATATCCTAACCTAAGGGAACCTAACATTTCGGGTGTAATATTTTACAACGTTCCTGACGCGTCGGCCCCTATTTCTCGGTGGGAATATTATATTCGTCTATAACGTTACATATCCTAGCCTAAGGCAACCTAACATGTCGAATGTAATATTTTACAACATTCTGGCGTGTCGTCGCCTGCTTCTCGAAGGGGACATTATATACGTCTATAACGTTGTATATCCTAACCTAACGCAACCTAACATCTGGGATGTTATATTTTACAACATTCCTGACGCGTCGGTCCCTACTTCTCGGTGGGAACATTGTATACGTCTATAACGATATATGTCCTAGCCAAAGGCAACCTAACATCTCGGATGTAATATTTTACAACATTCCTGGCATGTCGGACCCTACATCTCGGTGGGAACATTCTATACGTCTATAACGTTGCATATCCTAACCTAAGGGTACCTAACATTTCGGATGTAATATTTTACAACGTTCCTGACGCGTCGGCCCCTATTTCTCGGTGGGAATATTATATTCGTCTATAACGTTATATATCCTAGCCTAAGGCAACCTAACATTTCGAATGTAATATTTTACAACATTCTGGCGTGTTGTCGCCTGCTTCTCGAAGGGGACATTATATACGTCTATAACGTTGTATATCTTAACCTAACGCAACCTAACATCTGGGATGTCATATTTTACAACATTCCTGACGCGTCGGTCCCTACTTCTCGGTGGGAACATTGTATACGTCTATAACGATATATGTCCTAGCCAAAGGCAACCTAACATCTCGGATGTAATATTTTACAACATTCCTCTCATGTCGGTCCCTACATCTCGGTGGGAACATTCTATACGTCTATAACGTTGTATATCCTAACCTAAGGGTACCTAACATTTCGGATGTAATATTTTACAACGTTCCTTACGCGTCGGCCCCTATCTCTCGGTGGGAATATTATATTCGTCTATAACGTTATATATCCTAGCCTAAGGCAACCTAACATTTCGAATGTAATATTTTACAACATTCTGGCGTGTTGTCGCCTGCTTCTCGAAGGGGACATTATATACGTCTATAACGTTGTATATCTTAACCTAACGCAACCTAACATCTGGGATGTCATATTTTACAACATTCCTGTCGCGTCGGCCCCTATTTCTCGGTGGGAACATTCTATACGTCTATAACGTTGTATATCCTAACCTAAGGGAACCTAACATCTCGGGTGTAATATTTTACAACATTCCTGACGCGTCGGCCCCTATTTCTCGGTGGGAACATTCTATACGTCTACAACGTTGTATATCCTAACCTAAGGGAACCTAACATCTCGAGTGTAATATTTTACAACATTCCTGGCATGTCGGTCCCTACATCACCGTGGGAACTTTCTATACGTCTATAACGTTGTATATCCTAACCTAAGGGAACCTAACATCTCGGGTGTAATATTTTACAACATTCCTGGCATTTCGGTCCCTACTTCTCGGTGGGAACATTATATACGTCTATCACGTTATATATCCTAGCCTAAGGCAACCTAATATATCGGATGTAATATTTTACAACATTCTGGCGGGTCGTCGCCTGCTTCTCGATGGGGACATTATATACGTCTATAACGTTGTATATCCTAACCCAAAGAAACCTAACTTCTGGGATGTAATATTTTACAACATTCCTGGCATGTCGGTCCCCACGTCTCGGTGGGAACATTATATAAGTCTATAACGATATATATCCTAACCTAAAGCAACCTAACAAATCGGATGTAATATTTTACAACATTCCTGGCATGTCGGCCCCTATTTCTCGGTGGGAATATTATATTCGTCTATAACGTTACATATCCTAGCCTAAGGCAACCTAACATGTCGAATGTAATATTTTACAACATTCTGGCGTGTCGTCGCCTGCTTCTCGAAGGGGACATTATATACGTCTATAACGTTGTATATCCTGACCTAACGCAACCTAACATCTGGGATGTAATATTTTACAACATTCCTGACGCGTCGGTCCCTACTTCTCGGTGGGAACATTGTATACGTCCATAACGATATATGTCCTAGCCAAAGGCAACCTAACATCTCGGATGTAATATTTTACAACATTCCTGGCATGTCGGTCCCTACATCTCGGTGGGAACATTCTATACGTCTATAACGTTGTATATCCTAACCTAAGGGTACCTAACATCTCGGGTGTAATATTTTACAACATTACTGGCATTTCGGTCCCTACTTCCCGGTGGGAACATTATATACGTCTATCACGTTATATATCCTAGCCTAAGGCAACCTAACATATCGGATGTAATGTTTTACAACATTCTGGCGTGTCGTCGCCTGCTTCTCGATGGGGACATTATATACGTCTATAACGTTGTATATCCTAACCTAAGGGAACCTAACATCTCGGATGTAATATTTTACAACATTCTGGCGTGTCGTCGCACGCTTCTCGATGGGGACATTATATACGTCGATAACGTTGTATATCCTAACCCAAAGCAACCTAACATCTCGTATGTGATATTTTACAACATTCCTGGCATGTCGGTCCCTACTTCTCGGTGGGAACATTATATACGTCTATAACGTTGTATATCCTAACCTAAGGGAACCTAACATTTCGGGTGTAATATTTTACAACGTTCCTGACGCGTCGGCCCCTATTTCTCGGTGGGAATATTATATTCGTCTATAACGTTACATATCCTAGCCTAAGGCAACCTAACATGTCGAATGTAATATTTTACAACATTCTGGCGTGTCGTCGCCTGCTTCTCGAAGGGGACATTATATACGTCTATAACGTTGTATATCCTAACCTAACGCAACCTAACATCTGGGATGTTATATTTTACAACATTCCTGACGCGTCGGTCCCTACTTCTCGGTGGGAACATTGTATACGTCTATAACGATATATGTCCTAGCCAAAGGCAACCTAACATCTCGGATGTAATATTTTACAACATTCCTGGCATGTCGGTCCCTACATCTCGGTGGGAACATTCTATACGTCTATAACGTTGCATATCCTAACCTAAGGGTACCTAACATTTCGGATGTAATATTTTACAACGTTCCTGACGCGTCGGCCCCTATTTCTCGGTGGGAATATTATATTCGTCTATAACGTTATATATCCTAGCCTAAGGCAACCTAACATTTCGAATGTAATATTTTACAACATTCTGGAGTGTCGTCGCCTGCTTCTCGAAGGGGACATTATATACGTCTGTAACGTCGTATATCCTAACCTAACGCAACCTAACATCTGGGATGTAATATTTTACAACATTCCTGACTCGTCGGCCCCTATTTCCCGGTGGGAACATTATATACGTCTATCACGTTATATATCCTAGCCTAAGGCAACCTAACACATACAATGTAATATTTTACAACATTCTGGCGTGTCGTCGCCTGCTTCTCGATGGGGACATTAGATACGTCTATAACGTTGTACATCCTAACCTAAGGGAACCTAACATCTCGGATGTAATATTTTACAACATTCTGGCGTGTCGTCGCCTGCTTCTCGATGGGGACATTATATACGTCTATAACGTTGTATATCCTAACCCAAAGCAACCTAACTTCTGGGATGTAATATTTTACAACATTCCTGGCATGTCGGTCCCTACATCTCGCTGAGAACTTTCTATACTTTATAACGTTGTATATCCTAACCTAAGGGAACCTAACATATCGGGTGTAATATTTTGCAACGTTCCTGACCCGTCGGCCCCAATTTCTCGGTGGGAACATTCTATACGTCTATAACGTTGTATATCCTAACCTAAGGGAACCTAACATCTCGGGTGTAATATTTTACAACATTCCTGGCATTTCGGTCCCTACTTCTCGGTGGGAACATTATATACGTCTATCACGTTATATATCCTAGCCTAAGGCAACCTAACATATCGGATATAATATTTTACAACATTCTGGCGTGTCGTCGCATGCTTCTCGATGGGGACATTAGATACGTCTATAACGTTGTATATCCTAACCTAAGGGAACCTAACATCTCGGATGTAATATTTTACAACATTCTGGCGTGTCGTCGCACGCTTCTCGATGGGGACATTATATACGTCGATAACGTTGTATATCCTAACCCAAAGCAACCTAACATCTCGTATGTGATATTTTACAACATTCCTGGCATGTCGGTCCCTACTTCTCGGTGGGAACATTATATACGTCTATAACGTTGTATATCCTAACCTAAGGGAACCTAACATTTCGGGTGTAATATTTTACAACGTTCCTGACGCGTCGGCCCCTATTTCTCGGTGGGAATATTATATTCGTCTATAACGTTACATATCCTAGCCTAAGGCAACCTAACATGTCGAATGTAATATTTTACAACATTCTGGCGTGTCGTCGCCTGCTTCTCGAAGGGGACATTATATACGTCTATAACGTTGTATATCCTAACCTAACGCAACCTAACATCTGGGATGTTATATTTTACAACATTCCTGACGCGTCGGTCCCTACTTCTCGGTGGGAACATTGTATACGTCTATAACGATATATGTCCTAGCCAAAGGCAACCTAACATCTCGGATGTAATATTTTACAACATTCCTGGCATGTCGGTCCCTACATCTCGGTGGGAACATTCTATACGTCTATAACGTTGCATATCCTAACCTAAGGGTACCTAACATTTCGGATGTAATATTTTACAACGTTCCTGACGCGTCGGCCCCTATTTCTCGGTGGGAATATTATATTCGTCTATAACGTTATATATCCTAGCCTAAGGCAACCTAACATTTCGAATGTAATATTTTACAACATTCTGGCGTGTTGTCGCCTGCTTCTCGAAGGGGACATTATATACGTCTATAACGTTGTATATCTTAACCTAACGCAACCTAACATCTGGGATGTCATATTTTACAACATTCCTGACGCGTCGGTCCCTACTTCTCGGCGGGAACATTGTATACGTCTATAACGATATATGTCCTAGCCAAAGGCAACCTAACATCTCGGATGTAATATTTTACAACATTCCTCTCATGTCGGTCCCTACATCTCGGTGGGAACATTCTATACGTCTATAACGTTGTATATCCTAACCTAAGGGTACCTAACATTTCGGATGTAATATTTTACAACGTTCCTTACGCGTCGGCCCCTATCTCTCGGTGGGAATATTATATTCGTCTATAACGTTATATATCCTAGCCTAAGGCAACCTAACATTTCGAATGTAATATTTTACAACATTCTGGCGTGTTGTCGCCTGCTTCTCGAAGGGGACATTATATACGTCTATAACGTTGTATATCTTAACCTAACGCAACCTAACATCTGGGATGTCATATTTTACAACATTCCTGTCGCGTCGGCCCCTATTTCTCGGTGGGAACATTCTATACGTCTATAACGTTGTATATCCTAACCTAAGGGAACCTAACATCTCGGGTGTAATATTTTACAACATTCCTGACGCGTCGGCCCCTATTTCTCGGTGGGAACATTCTATACGTCTACAACGTTGTATATCCTAACCTAAGGGAACCTAACATCTCGAGTGTAATATTTTACAACATTCCTGGCATGTCGGTCCCTACATCACCGTGGGAACTTTCTATACGTCTATAACGTTGTATATCCTAACCTAAGGGAACCTAACATCTCGGGTGTAATATTTTACAACATTCCTGGCATTTCGGTCCCTACTTCTCGGTGGGAACATTATATACGTCTATCACGTTATATATCCTAGCCTAAGGCAACCTAATATATCGGATGTAATATTTTACAACATTCTGGCGGGTCGTCGCCTGCTTCTCGATGGGGACATTATATACGTCTATAACGTTGTATATCCTAACCCAAAGAAACCTAACTTCTGGGATGTAATATTTTACAACATTCCTGGCATGTCGGTCCCCACGTCTCGGTGGGAACATTATATAAGTCTATAACGATATATATCCTAACCTAAAGCAACCTAACAAATCGGATGTAATATTTTACAACATTCCTGGCATGTCGGCCCCTATTTCTCGGTGGGAATATTATATTCGTCTATAACGTTACATATCCTAGCCTAAGGCAACCTAACATGTCGAATGTAATATTTTACAACATTCTGGCGTGTCGTCGCCTGCTTCTCGAAGGGGACATTATATACGTCTATAACGTTGTATATCCTAACCTAACGCAACCTAACATCTGGGATGTTATATTTTACAACATTCCTGACGCGTCGGTCCCTACTTCTCGGTGGGAACATTGTATACGTCTATAACGATATATGTCCTAGCCAAAGGCAACCTAACATCTCGGATGTAATATTTTACAACATTCCTGGCATGTCGGTCCCTACATCTCGGTGGGAACATTCTATACGTCTATAACGTTGCATATCCTAACCTAAGGGTACCTAACATTTCGGATGTAATATTTTACAACGTTCCTGACGCGTCGGCCCCTATTTCTCGGTGGGAATATTATATTCGTCTATAACGTTATATATCCTAGCCTAAGGCAACCTAACATTTCGAATGTAATATTTTACAACATTCTGGAGTGTCGTCGCCTGCTTCTCGAAGGGGACATTATATACGTCTGTAACGTCGTATATCCTAACCTAACGCAACCTAACATCTGGGATGTAATATTTTACAACATTCCTGACTCGTCGGCCCCTATTTCCCGGTGGGAACATTATATACGTCTATCACGTTATATATCCTAGCCTAAGGCAACCTAACACATACAATGTAATATTTTACAACATTCTGGCGTGTCGTCGCCTGCTTCTCGATGGGGACATTAGATACGTCTATAACGTTGTACATCCTAACCTAAGGGAACCTAACATCTCGGATGTAATATTTTACAACATTCTGGCGTGTCGTCGCCTGCTTCTCGATGGGGACATTATATACGTCTATAACGTTGTATATCCTAACCCAAAGCAACCTAACTTCTGGGATGTAATATTTTACAACATTCCTGGCATGTCGGTCCCTACATCTCGCTGAGAACTTTCTATACTTTATAACGTTGTATATCCTAACCTAAGGGAACCTAACATATCGGGTGTAATATTTTGCAACGTTCCTGACCCGTCGGCCCCAATTTCTCGGTGGGAACATTCTATACGTCTATAACGTTGTATATCCTAACCTAAGGGAACCTAACATCTCGGGTGTAATATTTTACAACATTCCTGGCATTTCGGTCCCTACTTCTCGGTGGGAACATTATATACGTCTATCACGTTATATATCCTAGCCTAAGGCAACCTAACATATCGGATATAATATTTTACAACATTCTGGCGTGTCGTCGCATGCTTCTCGATGGGGACATTAGATACGTCTATAACGTTGTATATCCTAACCTAAGGGAACCTAACATCTCGGATGTAATATTTTACAACATTCTGGCGTGTCGTCGCACGCTTCTCGATGGGGACATTATATACGTCGATAACGTTGTATATCCTAACCCAAAGCAACCTAACATCTCGTATGTGATATTTTACAACATTCCTGGCATGTCGGTCCCTACTTCTCGGTGGGAACATTATATACGTCTATAACGTTGTATATCCTAACCTAAGGGAACCTAACATTTCGGGTGTAATATTTTACAACGTTCCTGACGCGTCGGCCCCTATTTCTCGGTGGGAATATTATATTCGTCTATAACGTTACATATCCTAGCCTAAGGCAACCTAACATGTCGAATGTAATATTTTACAACATTCTGGCGTGTCGTCGCCTGCTTCTCGAAGGGGACATTATATACGTCTATAACGTTGTATATCCTAACCTAACGCAACCTAACATCTGGGATGTTATATTTTACAACATTCCTGACGCGTCGGTCCCTACTTCTCGGTGGGAACATTGTATACGTCTATAACGATATATGTCCTAGCCAAAGGCAACCTAACATCTCGGATGTAATATTTTACAACATTCCTGGCATGTCGGTCCCTACATCTCGGTGGGAACATTCTATACGTCTATAACGTTGCATATCCTAACCTAAGGGTACCTAACATTTCGGATGTAATATTTTACAACGTTCCTGACGCGTCGGCCCCTATTTCTCGGTGGGAATATTATATTCGTCTATAACGTTATATATCCTAGCCTAAGGCAACCTAACATTTCGAATGTAATATTTTACAACATTCTGGCGTGTTGTCGCCTGCTTCTCGAAGGGGACATTATATACGTCTATAACGTTGTATATCTTAACCTAACGCAACCTAACATCTGGGATGTCATATTTTACAACATTCCTGACGCGTCGGTCCCTACTTCTCGGCGGGAACATTGTATACGTCTATAACGATATATGTCCTAGCCAAAGGCAACCTAACATCTCGGATGTAATATTTTACAACATTCCTCTCATGTCGGTCCCTACATCTCGGTGGGAACATTCTATACGTCTATAACGTTGTATATCCTAACCTAAGGGTACCTAACATTTCGGATGTAATATTTTACAACGTTCCTTACGCGTCGGCCCCTATCTCTCGGTGGGAATATTATATTCGTCTATAACGTTATATATCCTAGCCTAAGGCAACCTAACATTTCGAATGTAATATTTTACAACATTCTGGCGTGTTGTCGCCTGCTTCTCGAAGGGGACATTATATACGTCTATAACGTTGTATATCTTAACCTAACGCAACCTAACATCTGGGATGTCATATTTTACAACATTCCTGTCGCGTCGGCCCCTATTTCTCGGTGGGAACATTCTATACGTCTATAACGTTGTATATCCTAACCTAAGGGAACCTAACATCTCGGGTGTAATATTTTACAACATTCCTGACGCGTCGGCCCCTACTTCTCGGTGGGAACATTCTATACGTCTACAACGTTGTATATCCTAACCTAAGGGAACCTAACATCTCGAGTGTAATATTTTACAACATTCCTGGCATGTCGGTCCCTACATCACCGTGGGAACTTTCTATACGTCTATAACGTTGTATATCCTAACCTAAGGGAACCTAACATCTCGGGTGTAATATTTTACAACATTCCTGGCATTTCGGTCCCTACTTCTCGGTGGGAACATTATATACGTCTATCACGTTATATATCCTAGCCTAAGGCAACCTAATATATCGGATGTAATGTTTTACAACATTCTGGCGTGTCGTCGCCTGCTTCTCGATGGGGACATTATATACGTCTATAACGTTGTATATCCTAACCCAAAGAAACCTAACTTCTGGGATGTAATATTTTACAACATTCCTGGCATGTCGGTCCCCACGTCTCGGTGGGAACATTATATAAGTCTATAACGATATATATCCTAACCTAAAGCAACCTAACAAATCGGATGTAATATTTTACAACATTCCTGGCATGTCGGCCCCTATTTCTCGGTGGGAATATTATATTCGTCTATAACGTTACATATCCTAGCCTAAGGCAACCTAACATGTCGAATGTAATATTTTACAACATTCTGGCGTGTCGTCGCCTGCTTCTCGAAGGGGACATTATATACGTCTATAACGTTGTATATCCTGACCTAACGCAACCTAACATCTGGGATGTAATATTTTACAACATTCCTGACGCGTCGGTCCCTACTTCTCGGTGGGAACATTGTATACGTCCATAACGATATATGTCCTAGCCAAAGGCAACCTAACATCTCGGATGTAATATTTTACAACATTCCTGGCATGTCGGTCCCTACATCTCGGTGGGAACATTCTATACGTCTATAACGTTGTATATCCTAACCTAAGGGTACCTAACATCTCGGGTGTAATATTTTACAACATTACTGGCATTTCGGTCCCTAGTTCCCGGTGGGAACATTATATACGTCTATCACGTTATATATCCTAGCCTAAGGCAACCTAACATATCGGATGTAATGTTTTACAACATTCTGGCGTGTCGTCGCCTGCTTCTCGATGGGGACATTATATACGTCTATAACGTTGTATATCCTAACCCAAAGAAACCTAACTTCTGGGATGTAATATTTTACAACATTCCTGGCATGTCGGTCCCTACATCTCGCTGGGTACTTTCTATACGTCTATAACGTTGTATATCCTAACCTAAGGGAACCTAACATCTCGGGTGTAATATTTTACAAAATTCCTGACCCGTCGGCCCCAATTTCTCGGTGGGAACATTCTATACGTCTATAACGTTGTATATCCTAACCTAAGGGAACCTAACATCTCGGGTGTTATATTTTACAACATTCCTGGCATGTCGGTCCCTACATCTCGGTGGGAACATTCTATACGTCTATAACGTTGTATATCCTAGCCTAAGGCAACCTAACATCTCGGATGTAATATTTTACAACATTCTGGCGTGTCGTCGCCTGCTTCTCGATGGGGACATTAGATACGTCTATAACGTTGTATATCCTAACCTAAGGGAACCTAACATCTCGGGTGTAATATTTTACAACATTCCCGGCATTTCGGTCCCTACTTCTCGGTGGGAACATTATATACGTCTCTCACGTTATATATCCTAGCCTAAGGCAACCTAACATATCGGATATAATATTTTACAACATTCTGGCGTGTCGTCGCATGCTTCTCGATGGGGACATTAGAGACGTCTATAACGTTGTATATCCTAACCTAAGGGAACCTAACATCTCGGATGTAATATTTTACAACATTCTGGCGTGTCGTCGCCTGCTTCTCGATGGGGACATTATATACGTCGATAACGTTGTATATCCTAACCCAAAGCAACCTAACATCTCGTATGTAATATTTTACATCATTCCTGGCATGTCGGTCCCTACTTCTCGGTGGGAACATTATATACGTCTATAACGTTGTATATCCTAACCTAAGGGAACCTAACATTTCGGGTGTAATATTTTACAACGTTCCTGACGCGTCGGCCCCTATTTCTCGGTGGGAATATAATATTCGTCTATAACGTTACATATCCTAGCCTAAGGCAACCTAACATGTCGAATGTAATATTTTACAACATTCTGGCGTGTCGTCGCCTGCTTCTCGAAGGGGACATTATATACGTCTATAACGTTGTATATCCTAACCTAACGCAACCTAACATCTGGGATGTTATATTTTACAACATTCCTGACGCGTCGGTCCCTACTTCTCGGTGGGAACATTGTATACGTCTATAACGATATATGTCCTAGCCAAAGGCAACCTAACATCTCGGATGTAATATTTTACAACATTCCTGGCATGTCGGTCCCTACATCTCGGTGGGAACATTCTATACGTCTATAACGTTGCATATCCTAACCTAAGGGTACCTAACATTTCGGATGTAATATTTTACAACGTTCCTGACGCGTCGGCCCCTATTTCTCGGTGGGAATATTATATTCGTCTATAACGTTATATATCCTAGCCTAAGGCAACCTAACATGTCGAATGTAATATTTTACAACATTTTGGCGTGTCGCCGCCTGCTTCTCGAAGGGGACATTATATACGTCTGTAACGTCGTATATCCTAACCTAACGCAACCTAACATCTGGGATGTAATATTTTACAACATTCCTGACGCTTCGGCCCCTATTTCCCGGTGGGAACATTATATACGTCTATCACGTTATATATCCTAGCCTAAGGCAACCTAACATATCGGATGTAACATTTCACAACATTCTGGCGTGTCGTCGCCTGCTTCTCGAAGGGGATATTATATACGTCTATAACGTTGTATATCCTAACCTAACGCAACCTAACATCTGGGATGTAATATATTACAACATTCCTGACGCGTCGGTCCCTACTTTTCGGTGCGAACATTGTATACGTCTATAACGATATATGTCCTAGCCTAAGGCAACCTAACATCTCGGATGTAATATTTTACAACATTCCTGGCATGTCGGTCCCTACATCTCGGTGGGAACATTCTATACGTCTATGACGTTGTATATCCTAACCTAAGGGAACCTAACACTTCGGGTGTAATATTTTACAACATTCCTGACGAGTCGGCCCCTATTTCTCGGTGGGAATATTATATACGTCTATAAAGTTACATATCCCAGCCTAAGGCAACCTAACATGTCGAATGTAACATTTCACAACATTCTGGCGTGTCGTCGCCTGCTTCTCGATGGGGACATTAGATACGTCTATAACGTTGTATATCCTAACCTAAGGGAACCTAACATCTCGGGTGTAATATTTTACAACATTCTGGCGTGTCGTCGCCTGCTTTTCGATGGGAACATTATATACGTCGATAACGTTGTATATCCTAACCCAAAGCAACCTAACATCTCGTATGTAATATTTTACAACATTCCTGGCATGTCGGTCCCTACGTCTCGGTGGGAACATTCTATATGTCTATAACGCTGTATATCCTAACCTAAGGGTGCCTAACATTTCGGGTGTAATATTTTACAACGTTCCTGACGTGTCGGCCCCTATTTCTCGGTGGGAATATTATATTCGTCTATAACGTTATATATCCTAACCTAAGGCAACCTAAAATCTCGGATGTAATAGTTGATAACATTCCTGGCGTGTCGTCGCCTGCTTCTCGAAGGGGATATTATACACGCCTATAACGTTGTATATCCTAACCTAACGCAACCTAACATCTGGGATGTAATATATTACAACATTCCTGACGCGTCGGTCCCTACTTTTCGGTGCGAACATTGTATACGTCTATAACGATATATGTCCTAGCCTAAGGCAACCTAACATCTCGGATGTAATATTTTACAACATTCCTGGCATGTCGGTCCCTACATCTCGGTGGGAACATTCTATACGTCTATGACGTTGTATATCCTAACCTAAGGGAACCTAACACTTCGGGTGTAATATTTTACAACATTCCTGACGAGTCGGCCCCTATTTCTCGGTGGAAATATTATATACGTCTATAAAGTTACATATCCTAGCCTAAGGCAACCTAACATGTCGAATGTAATATTTTACAACATTTTGGCCTGTCGCCGCCTGCTTCTCGAAGGGGACATTATATACGTCTATAACGTTGTATATCTTAACCTAACGCAACCTAACTTCTGGGATGTCATATTTTACAACATTCCTGACGCGTCGGCCCCTATTTCTCGGTGGGAACATTCTATATGTCTATAACGTTGTGTATCCTAACCTAAGAGAACCTAACGTCTCGGGTGTAATATTTTACAACATTCCTGACGCGTCGGCCCCTATTTCTCGGTGGGAAAATTCTATACGTCTATAACGTTGTATATCCTAACCTAAGGGAACCTAACATCTCGGGTGTAATATTTTACAACATTCCTGGCATGTCGGTCCCTACATCTCGGTGGGAACATTATATACGTCTGCAATGTAATATATCATAACCTAAGGCAACCTAACCTCTCTACCGTAATATTTTACAGCATTCCTGGCGTGACGGCACTTACTTCCCGATGGGGCATTATATACGTCTATTACGTTGTATATCCTAACCTGAGGCAACCTAAAATCTCGGATGTAATAGTTGATAACATTCCTGGCGTGTCGTCGCCTGCTTCTCGATGTGGACATTACATACATCTATAAGGTTGTATATCCTAACCTAAGGCAACCTAACATCTCGGATGTAATATTTTACAACATTCCTGGCATGTCGGTCCCTACATCTCGGTGGGAACATTCTATACGTCTATAACGCTGTATATCCTAACCTAAGGGAACCTAACATCTCGTGTGTAATATGTTACAACATTCCTGGCATGTCGGTCCCTACAACTCGGTGGGAATATTATATACGTCTGCAATGTAATATATCATAACCTAAGGCAACCTAACCTCTCTACCGTAATATTTTACAGCATTCCTGGCGTGACGGCACTTACTTCCCGATGGGGCATTATATACGTCTATTACGTTGTATATCCTAACCTGAGGCAACCTAAAATCTCGGATGTAATAGTTGATAACATTCCTGGCGTGTCGTCGCCTGCTTCTCGAAGGGGAAATTATATACGTCTATAACGTTGTATATCCTAACCTAACGCAACCTAACATCTGGGATGTATTATATTACAACATTCCTGACGCGTCGGTCCCTACTTTTCGGTTGGAACATTGTATACGTCTATAACGATATATGTCCTAGCCTAAGGCAACCTAACATCTCGGATGTAATATTTTACAACATTCCTGGCATGTCGGTCCCTACATCTCGGTGGGAACATTCTATACGTCTATGAAGTTGTATATCCTAACCTAAGGGAACCTAACACTTCGGGTATAATATTTTACAACATTCCTGACGAGTCGGCCCCTATTTCTCGGTGGGAATATTATATACGTCTATAAAGTTACATATCCTAGCCTAAGGCAACCTAACATGTCGAATGTAATATTGTACAACATTCTGGCGAGTCGTCGCCTGCTTCTCGAAGGGGACATTATATACGTCTATAACGCTGTATATCTTAACCTAACGCAACCTAACTTCTGGGATGTCATATTTTACAACATTCCTGACGCTTCGGCCGCTATTTCTCGGTGGGAACATTATATACGTCTATCACGTTATATATCCTAGCCTAAGGCAACCTAACCTATCGGATGTAACATTTCACAACATTCTGGCGTGTCGTCGCCTGCTTCTCGATGGGGACATTAGATACGTCTATAACGTTGTATATCCTATCCTAAGGGAACCTAACATCTAGCATCTAATATTTTACATCATTCCTGGCGTGTCGTCGCCTGCTTCTCGATGTGGACATTATATACATCTATAAGGTTGTATATCCTAACCTAAGGCAACCTAACATCTCGGATGTAATATTTTACAACATTCCTGGCATGTCGGTCCCTACATCTCGGTGGGAACATTCTATACGTCTATAACGTTGTATATCCTAACCTAAGGGAACCTAACATCTCGGGTGTAATATTTTACAACATTCCTGACGCGTCGGCCCCTATTTCTCGGTGGGAATATTATATACGTCTATAACGTTGTATATCCTAGCCTAAGGCAACCTAACATGTCGAATGTAATATTTTACAACATTCTGGCTTGTCGTCGCCTGCTTCTCGAAGGGGACATTATATACGTCTATAACGTTGTATATCTTAACCTAACGCAGCCTAACATCTGGGATGTCATATTTTACAACATTCCTGACGCGTCGGCCCCTATTTCCCGGTGGGAACATTATATACGTCTATCACGTTATATATCCTAGCCTAAGGCAACCTAACATATCGGATGTAATATTTCACAACATTCCTGGCATGTCGGTCCCTACATCTCGGTGGGAACATTCTATACGTCTATAACGTTGTATATCCTAACCTAAGGGTGCCTAACATTTCGGGTGTAATATTTTACAACGTTCCTGACGCGTCGGCCCCTATTTCTCGGTGTGAATATTATATTCGTCTATAACGTTATATATCCTAGCCTAAGGCAACCTAACATTTCGAATGTAATATTTTACAACATTCTGGCGTGTTGTCGCCTGCTTCTCGAAGGGGACATTATATACGTCTATAACGTTGTATATCTTAACCTAACGCAACCTAACATCTGGGATGTCATACTTTACAACATTCCTGACGCGTCGGCCCCTATTTCTCGGTGGGAACATTCTATATGTCTATAACGTTGTATATCCTAACCTAAGAGAACCTAACGTCTCGGGTGTAATATTTTACAACATTCCTGACGCGTCGGCCCCTATTTCTCGGTGGGAATATTCCATACGTCTATAACGTTGTATATCCTAACCTAAGGGAACCTAACATCTCGGGTGTAATATTTTACAACATTCCTGGCATGTCGGTCCCTACATCTCGGTGGGAACATTATATACGTCTGCAAGGTTATATATCCTAACCTAAGGGAACCTAACATCTCGGGTGTAATATTTTACAACATTCCTGGCATGTCGGTCCCTACATCTCGGTGGGAACATTATATACGTCTGCAATGTTATATATCATAACCTAAGGCAACCTAACCTCTCTACCGTAATATTTTACAGCATTCCTGGCGTGACGGCACTTACTTCCCGATGGGGCATTATATACGTCTATAACGTTGTATATCCTAACCTAAGGCAACCTAAAATCTCGGATGTAATAGTTGATAACATTCCTGGCGTGTCGTCGCCTGCTTCTCGATGTGGACATTATATACATCTATAAGGTTGTATATCCTAACCTAAGGCAACCTAACATCTCGGATGTAATATTTTACAACATTCCTGGCATGTCGGTCCCTACATCTCGGTGGGAACATTCTATACGTCTATAACGCTGTATATCCTAACCTAAGGGAACCTAACATCTCGGGTGTAATATTTTACAACATTCCTGGCATGTCGGTCCCTACATCTCGGTGGGAACATTATATACGTCTGCAATGTTATATATCATAACCTAAGGCAACCTAACCTCTCTACCGTAATATTTTACAGCATTCCTGGCGTGACGGCACTTACTTCCCGATGGGGCATTATATACGTCTATAACGTTGTATATTCTAACCTGAGGCAACCCAAAATCTCGGATGTAATAGTTGATAACATTCCGGTCGTGTCGTCGCCTGTTTCTCGATGTGGACATTATATACATCTATAAGGTTGTATATCCTAACCTAAGGCAACCTAACATCTCGGATGTAATATTTTACAACATTCCTGGCATGTCGGTCCCTACATCTCGGTGGGAACATTCTATACGTCTATGACATTGTATATCCTAACCTAAGGGAACCTAACACTTCGGGTGTAATATTTTACAACATTCCTGACGAGTCGGCCCCTATTTCTCGGTGGGAATATTATATACGTCTATAAAGTTACATATCCTAGCCTAAGGCAACCTAACATGTCGAATGTAATATTTTACAACATTTTGGCGTGTCGCCGCCTGCTTCTCGAAGGGGACATTATATACGTCTATAACGTTGTATATCTTAACCTAACGCAACCTAACTTCTGGGATGTCATATTTTACAACATTCCTGACGCTTCGGCCCCTATTTCTCGGTGGGAACATTATATACGTCTATCACGTTATATATCCTAGCGTAAGGCAACCTAACATATCGGATGTAACATTTCACAACATTCTGGCGTGTCGTCGCCTGCTTCTCGAAGGGGATATTATATACGTCTATAACGTTGTATATCCTAACCTAACGCAACCTAACATCTGGGATGTAATATATTACAACATTCCTGACGCGTCGGTCCCTACTTTTCGGTGCGAACATTGTATACGTCTATAACGATATATGTCCTAGCCTAAGGCAACCTAAGATCTCGGATGTAATATTTTACAACATTCCTGGCATGTCGGTCCCTACATCTCGGTGGGAACATTCTATACGTCTATGACGTTGTATATCCTAACCTAAGGGAACCTAACACTTCGGGTGTAATATTTTACAACATTCCTGACGAGTCGGCCCCTATTTCTCGGTGGGAATATTATATACGTCTATAAAGTTACATATCCTAGCCTAAGGAAACCTAACATGTCGAATGTAACATTTCACAACATTCTGGCGTGTCGTCGCCTGCTTCTCGATGGGGACATTAGATACGTCTATAACGTTGTATATCCTAACCTAAGGGAACCTAACATCTCGAGTGTAATATTTTACAACATTCTGGCGTGTCGTCGCCTGCTTTTCGATGGGAACATTATATACGTCGATAACGTTGTATATCCTAACCCAAAGCAACCTAACATCTCGTATGTAATATTTTACAACATTCCTGCCATGTCGGTCCCTACGTCTCGGTGGGAACATTCTATATGTCTATAACGCTGTATATCCTATCCTAAGGGTGCCTAACATTTCGGGTGTAATATTTTACAACGTTCCTGACGTGTCGGCCCCTATTTCTCGGTGGGAATATTATATTCGCCTATAACGTTATATATCCTAACCTAAGGCAACCTAAAATCTCGGATGTAATAGTTGATAACATTCCTGGCGTGTCGTCGCCTGCTTCTCGATGGGGATATTATATACGTCTATAACGTTGTATATCCTAACCTAACGCAACCTAACATCTGGGAAGTAATATATTACAACATTCCTGACGCGTCGGTCCCTACTTTTCGGTGCGAACATTGTATACGTCTATAACGATATATGTCCTAGCCTAAGGCAACCTAACATCTCGGATGTAATATTTTACAACATTCCTGGCATGGCGGTCCCTACATCTCGGTGGGAACATTCTATACGTCTATGACGTTGTATATCCTAACCTAAGGGAACCTAACACTTCGGGTGTAATATTTTACAACATTCCTGACGAGTCGGCCCCTATTTCTCGGTGGGAATATTATATACGTCTATAAAGTTACATATCCTAGCTTAAGGCAACCTAACATGTCGAATGTAATATTTTACAACATTTTGGCGTGTCGCCGCCTGCTTCTCGAAGGGGACATTATATACGTCTATAACGTTGTATATCTTAACCTAACGCAACCTAGCTTCTGGGATGTCATATTTTACAACATTCCTGACGCTTCGGCCGCTATTTCTCGGTGGGAACATTATATACGTCTATCACGTTATATATCCTAGCCTAAGGCAACCTAACATATCGGATGTAACATTTCACAACATTCTGGCGTGTCGTCGCCTGCTTCTCGATGGGGACATTAGATACGTCTATAACGTTGTATATCCTAACCTAAGGGAACCTAACATCTAGCATGTAATATTTTACAACATTCCTGGCGTGTCGTCGCCTGCTTCTCGATGTGGACATTATATACATCTATAAGGTTGTATATCCTAACCTAAGGCAACCTAACATCTCGGATGTAATATTTTACAACATTCCTGGCATGTCGGTCCCTACATCTCGGTGGGAACATTCTATACGTCTATAACGTTGTATATCCTAACCTAAGGGAACCTAACATCTCGGGTGTAATATTTTACAACATTCCTGACGCGTCGGCCCCTATTTCTCGGTGGGAATATTATATACGTCTATAACGTTACATATCCTAGCCTAAGGCAACCTAACATGTCGAATGTAATATTTTACAACATTCTGGCGTGTCGTCGCCTGCTTCTCGATGGGGACATTACATACGTCGATAACGTTGTATATCCTAACCCAAAGCAACCTAACATCTCGTATGTAATATTTTACAACATTCCTGGCATGTCGGTCCCTACTTCTCGGTGGAAACATTATATACGTCTATAACGTTGTATATGCTAACCTAAGGGAACCTAACATCTCGGGTGTAATATTTTACAACATTCCTGGCATGTCGGTCCCTACATCTCGGTGGGAACATTATATACGTCTGCAATGTTATATATCATAACCTAAGGCAACCTAACCTCTCTACCGTAATATTTTACAGCATTCCTGGCGTGACGGCACTTATTTCCCGATGGGGCATTATATACGTCTATAACGTTGTATACCCTAACCTAAGGCAACCTAAAATCTCGGATGTAATAGTTGATAACATTCCTGGCGTGTCGTCGCCTGCTTCTCGATGTGGACATTATATACATCTATAAGGTTGTATATCCTAGCCTAAGGCAACCTAACATCTCGGATGTAATATTTTACAACATTCCTGGCATGTCGGTCCCTACATCTCGGTGGGAACATTCTATACGTCTATAACGCTGTATATCCTAACCTAAGGGAACCTAACATCTCGGGTGTAATATTTTACAACATTCCTGACGCGTCGGCCCCTATTTCTCGGTGGGAATATTATATACGTCTATAACGTTACATATCCTAGCCTAAGGCAACCTAACATGTCGAATGTAATATTTTACAACATTCTGGCGTGTCGTCGCCTGCTTCTCGAAGGGGACATTATATACGTCTATAACGTTGTATATCTTAACCTAACGCAACCTAACATCTGGGATGTCATATTTTACAACATTCCTGACACGTCGGCCCCTATTTCTCGGTGGGAACATTATATACGTCTATCACGTTATATATCCTAGCCTAAGGCAACCTAACATATCGGATGTAACATTTCACAACATTCTGGCGTGTCGTCGCCTGCTCCTCGATGGGGACATTAGATACGTCTATAAAGTTGTATATCCTAACCTAAGGGAACCTAACATCTCGGGTGTAATATTTTACAACATTCTGGCGTGTCGTCGCCTGCTTTTCGATGGGGACATTATATACGTCGATAACGTTGTATATCCTAACCCAAAGCAACCTAACATCTCGTATGTAATATTTTACAACATTCCTGGCATGTCGGTCCCTACTTCTCGGTGGGAACATTCTATACGTCTATAACGTTGTATATCCTAACCTAAGGGTGCCTAACATTTCGGGTGTAATATTTTACAACGTTCCTGACGCGTCGGCCCCTATTTCTCGGTGGGAATATTATATTCGTCTATAACGTTACATATCCTAGCCTAAGGCAACCTAACATGTCGAATGTAATATTTTACAACATTCTGGCGTGTCGTCGCCTGCTTCTCGAAGGGGACATTATATACGTCTATAACGTTGTATATCCTAACCTAACGCAACCTAACATCTGGGATGTTATATTTTACAACATTCCTGACGCGTCGGTCCCTACTTCTCGGTGGGAACATTGTATACGTCTATAACGATATATGTCCTAGCCAAAGGCAACCTAACATCTCGGATGTAATATTTTACAACATTCCTGGCATGTCGGTCCCTACATCTCGGTGGGAACATTCTATACGTCTATAACGTTGCATATCCTAACCTAAGGGTACCTAACATTTCGGATGTAATATTTTACAACGTTCCTGACGCGTCGGCCCCTATTTCTCGGTGGGAATATTATATTCGTCTATAACGTTATATATCCTAGCCTAAGGCAACCTAACATTTCGAATGTAATATTTTACAACATTCTGGAGTGTCGTCGCCTGCTTCTCGAAGGGGACATTATATACGTCTGTAACGTCGTATATCCTAACCTAACGCAACCTAACATCTGGGATGTAATATTTTACAACATTCCTGACTCGTCGGCCCCTATTTCCCGGTGGGAACATTATATACGTCTATCACGTTATATATCCTAGCCTAAGGCAACCTAACACATACAATGTAATATTTTACAACATTCTGGCGTGTCGTCGCCTGCTTCTCGATGGGGACATTAGATACGTCTATAACGTTGTACATCCTAACCTAAGGGAACCTAACATCTCGGATGTAATATTTTACAACATTCTGGCGTGTCGTCGCCTGCTTCTCGATGGGGACATTATATACGTCTATAACGTTGTATATCCTAACCCAAAGCAACCTAACTTCTGGGATGTAATATTTTACAACATTCCTGGCATGTCGGTCCCTACATCTCGCTGAGAACTTTCTATACTTTATAACGTTGTATATCCTAACCTAAGGGAACCTAACATATCGGGTGTAATATTTTGCAACGTTCCTGACCCGTCGGCCCCAATTTCTCGGTGGGAACATTCTATACGTCTATAACGTTGTATATCCTAACCTAAGGGAACCTAACATCTCGGGTGTAATATTTTACAACATTCCTGGCATTTCGGTCCCTACTTCTCGGTGGGAACATTATATACGTCTATCACGTTATATATCCTAGCCTAAGGCAACCTAACATATCGGATATAATATTTTACAACATTCTGGCGTGTCGTCGCATGCTTCTCGATGGGGACATTAGATACGTCTATAACGTTGTATATCCTAACCTAAGGGAACCTAACATCTCGGATGTAATATTTTACAACATTCTGGCGTGTCGTCGCACGCTTCTCGATGGGGACATTATATACGTCGATAACGTTGTATATCCTAACCCAAAGCAACCTAACATCTCGTATGTGATATTTTACAACATTCCTGGCATGTCGGTCCCTACTTCTCGGTGGGAACATTATATACGTCTATAACGTTGTATATCCTAACCTAAGGGAACCTAACATTTCGGGTGTAATATTTTACAACGTTCCTGACGCGTCGGCCCCTATTTCTCGGTGGGAATATTATATTCGTCTATAACGTTACATATCCTAGCCTAAGGCAACCTAACATGTCGAATGTAATATTTTACAACATTCTGGCGTGTCGTCGCCTGCTTCTCGAAGGGGACATTATATACGTCTATAACGTTGTATATCCTAACCTAACGCAACCTAACATCTGGGATGTTATATTTTACAACATTCCTGACGCGTCGGTCCCTACTTCTCGGTGGGAACATTGTATACGTCTATAACGATATATGTCCTAGCCAAAGGCAACCTAACATCTCGGATGTAATATTTTACAACATTCCTGGCATGTCGGTCCCTACATCTCGGTGGGAACATTCTATACGTCTATAACGTTGCATATCCTAACCTAAGGGTACCTAACATTTCGGATGTAATATTTTACAACGTTCCTGACGCGTCGGCCCCTATTTCTCGGTGGGAATATTATATTCGTCTATAACGTTATATATCCTAGCCTAAGGCAACCTAACATTTCGAATGTAATATTTTACAACATTCTGGCGTGTTGTCGCCTGCTTCTCGAAGGGGACATTATATACGTCTATAACGTTGTATATCTTAACCTAACGCAACCTAACATCTGGGATGTCATATTTTACAACATTCCTGACGCGTCGGTCCCTACTTCTCGGCGGGAACATTGTATACGTCTATAACGATATATGTCCTAGCCAAAGGCAACCTAACATCTCGGATGTAATATTTTACAACATTCCTCTCATGTCGGTCCCTACATCTCGGTGGGAACATTCTATACGTCTATAACGTTGTATATCCTAACCTAAGGGTACCTAACATTTCGGATGTAATATTTTACAACGTTCCTTACGCGTCGGCCCCTATCTCTCGGTGGGAATATTATATTCGTCTATAACGTTATATATCCTAGCCTAAGGCAACCTAACATTTCGAATGTAATATTTTACAACATTCTGGCGTGTTGTCGCCTGCTTCTCGAAGGGGACATTATATACGTCTATAACGTTGTATATCTTAACCTAACGCAACCTAACATCTGGGATGTCATATTTTACAACATTCCTGTCGCGTCGGCCCCTATTTCTCGGTGGGAACATTCTATACGTCTATAACGTTGTATATCCTAACCTAAGGGAACCTAACATCTCGGGTGTAATATTTTACAACATTCCTGACGCGTCGGCCCCTATTTCTCGGTGGGAACATTCTATACGTCTACAACGTTGTATATCCTAACCTAAGGGAACCTAACATCTCGAGTGTAATATTTTACAACATTCCTGGCATGTCGGTCCCTACATCACCGTGGGAACTTTCTATACGTCTATAACGTTGTATATCCTAACCTAAGGGAACCTAACATCTCGGGTGTAATATTTTACAACATTCCTGGCATTTCGGTCCCTACTTCTCGGTGGGAACATTATATACGTCTATCACGTTATATATCCTAGCCTAAGGCAACCTAATATATCGGATGTAATATTTTACAACATTCTGGCGGGTCGTCGCCTGCTTCTCGATGGGGACATTATATACGTCTATAACGTTGTATATCCTAACCCAAAGAAACCTAACTTCTGGGATGTAATATTTTACAACATTCCTGGCATGTCGGTCCCCACGTCTCGGTGGGAACATTATATAAGTCTATAACGATATATATCCTAACCTAAAGCAACCTAACAAATCGGATGTAATATTTTACAACATTCCTGGCATGTCGGCCCCTATTTCTCGGTGGGAATATTATATTCGTCTATAACGTTACATATCCTAGCCTAAGGCAACCTAACATGTCGAATGTAATATTTTACAACATTCTGGCGTGTCGTCGCCTGCTTCTCGAAGGGGACATTATATACGTCTATAACGTTGTATATCCTGACCTAACGCAACCTAACATCTGGGATGTAATATTTTACAACATTCCTGACGCGTCGGTCCCTACTTCTCGGTGGGAACATTGTATACGTCCATAACGATATATGTCCTAGCCAAAGGCAACCTAACATCTCGGATGTAATATTTTACAACATTCCTGGCATGTCGGTCCCTACATCTCGGTGGGAACATTCTATACGTCTATAACGTTGTATATCCTAACCTAAGGGTACCTAACATCTCGGGTGTAATATTTTACAACATTACTGGCATTTCGGTCCCTACTTCCCGGTGGGAACATTATATACGTCTATCACGTTATATATCCTAGCCTAAGGCAACCTAACATATCGGATGTAATGTTTTACAACATTCTGGCGTGTCGTCGCCTGCTTCTCGATGGGGACATTATATACGTCTATAACGTTGTATATCCTAACCTAAGGGAACCTAACATCTCGGATGTAATATTTTACAACATTCTGGCGTGTCGTCGCACGCTTCTCGATGGGGACATTATATACGTCGATAACGTTGTATATCCTAACCCAAAGCAACCTAACATCTCGTATGTGATATTTTACAACATTCCTGGCATGTCGGTCCCTACTTCTCGGTGGGAACATTATATACGTCTATAACGTTGTATATCCTAACCTAAGGGAACCTAACATTTCGGGTGTAATATTTTACAACGTTCCTGACGCGTCGGCCCCTATTTCTCGGTGGGAATATTATATTCGTCTATAACGTTACATATCCTAGCCTAAGGCAACCTAACATGTCGAATGTAATATTTTACAACATTCTGGCGTGTCGTCGCCTGCTTCTCGAAGGGGACATTATATACGTCTATAACGTTGTATATCCTAACCTAACGCAACCTAACATCTGGGATGTTATATTTTACAACATTCCTGACGCGTCGGTCCCTACTTCTCGGTGGGAACATTGTATACGTCTATAACGATATATGTCCTAGCCAAAGGCAACCTAACATCTCGGATGTAATATTTTACAACATTCCTGGCATGTCGGTCCCTACATCTCGGTGGGAACATTCTATACGTCTATAACGTTGCATATCCTAACCTAAGGGTACCTAACATTTCGGATGTAATATTTTACAACGTTCCTGACGCGTCGGCCCCTATTTCTCGGTGGGAATATTATATTCGTCTATAACGTTATATATCCTAGCCTAAGGCAACCTAACATTTCGAATGTAATATTTTACAACATTCTGGAGTGTCGTCGCCTGCTTCTCGAAGGGGACATTATATACGTCTGTAACGTCGTATATCCTAACCTAACGCAACCTAACATCTGGGATGTAATATTTTACAACATTCCTGACTCGTCGGCCCCTATTTCCCGGTGGGAACATTATATACGTCTATCACGTTATATATCCTAGCCTAAGGCAACCTAACACATACAATGTAATATTTTACAACATTCTGGCGTGTCGTCGCCTGCTTCTCGATGGGGACATTAGATACGTCTATAACGTTGTACATCCTAACCTAAGGGAACCTAACATCTCGGATGTAATATTTTACAACATTCTGGCGTGTCGTCGCCTGCTTCTCGATGGGGACATTATATACGTCTATAACGTTGTATATCCTAACCCAAAGCAACCTAACTTCTGGGATGTAATATTTTACAACATTCCTGGCATGTCGGTCCCTACATCTCGCTGAGAACTTTCTATACTTTATAACGTTGTATATCCTAACCTAAGGGAACCTAACATATCGGGTGTAATATTTTGCAACGTTCCTGACCCGTCGGCCCCAATTTCTCGGTGGGAACATTCTATACGTCTATAACGTTGTATATCCTAACCTAAGGGAACCTAACATCTCGGGTGTAATATTTTACAACATTCCTGGCATTTCGGTCCCTACTTCTCGGTGGGAACATTATATACGTCTATCACGTTATATATCCTAGCCTAAGGCAACCTAACATATCGGATATAATATTTTACAACATTCTGGCGTGTCGTCGCATGCTTCTCGATGGGGACATTAGATACGTCTATAACGTTGTATATCCTAACCTAAGGGAACCTAACATCTCGGATGTAATATTTTACAACATTCTGGCGTGTCGTCGCACGCTTCTCGATGGGGACATTATATACGTCGATAACGTTGTATATCCTAACCCAAAGCAACCTAACATCTCGTATGTGATATTTTACAACATTCCTGGCATGTCGGTCCCTACTTCTCGGTGGGAACATTATATACGTCTATAACGTTGTATATCCTAACCTAAGGGAACCTAACATTTCGGGTGTAATATTTTACAACGTTCCTGACGCGTCGGCCCCTATTTCTCGGTGGGAATATTATATTCGTCTATAACGTTACATATCCTAGCCTAAGGCAACCTAACATGTCGAATGTAATATTTTACAACATTCTGGCGTGTCGTCGCCTGCTTCTCGAAGGGGACATTATATACGTCTATAACGTTGTATATCCTAACCTAACGCAACCTAACATCTGGGATGTTATATTTTACAACATTCCTGACGCGTCGGTCCCTACTTCTCGGTGGGAACATTGTATACGTCTATAACGATATATGTCCTAGCCAAAGGCAACCTAACATCTCGGATGTAATATTTTACAACATTCCTGGCATGTCGGTCCCTACATCTCGGTGGGAACATTCTATACGTCTATAACGTTGCATATCCTAACCTAAGGGTACCTAACATTTCGGATGTAATATTTTACAACGTTCCTGACGCGTCGGCCCCTATTTCTCGGTGGGAATATTATATTCGTCTATAACGTTATATATCCTAGCCTAAGGCAACCTAACATTTCGAATGTAATATTTTACAACATTCTGGCGTGTTGTCGCCTGCTTCTCGAAGGGGACATTATATACGTCTATAACGTTGTATATCTTAACCTAACGCAACCTAACATCTGGGATGTCATATTTTACAACATTCCTGACGCGTCGGTCCCTACTTCTCGGCGGGAACATTGTATACGTCTATAACGATATATGTCCTAGCCAAAGGCAACCTAACATCTCGGATGTAATATTTTACAACATTCCTCTCATGTCGGTCCCTACATCTCGGTGGGAACATTCTATACGTCTATAACGTTGTATATCCTAACCTAAGGGTACCTAACATTTCGGATGTAATATTTTACAACGTTCCTTACGCGTCGGCCCCTATCTCTCGGTGGGAATATTATATTCGTCTATAACGTTATATATCCTAGCCTAAGGCAACCTAACATTTCGAATGTAATATTTTACAACATTCTGGCGTGTTGTCGCCTGCTTCTCGAAGGGGACATTATATACGTCTATAACGTTGTATATCTTAACCTAACGCAACCTAACATCTGGGATGTCATATTTTACAACATTCCTGTCGCGTCGGCCCCTATTTCTCGGTGGGAACATTCTATACGTCTATAACGTTGTATATCCTAACCTAAGGGAACCTAACATCTCGGGTGTAATATTTTACAACATTCCTGACGCGTCGGCCCCTACTTCTCGGTGGGAACATTCTATACGTCTACAACGTTGTATATCCTAACCTAAGGGAACCTAACATCTCGAGTGTAATATTTTACAACATTCCTGGCATGTCGGTCCCTACATCACCGTGGGAACTTTCTATACGTCTATAACGTTGTATATCCTAACCTAAGGGAACCTAACATCTCGGGTGTAATATTTTACAACATTCCTGGCATTTCGGTCCCTACTTCTCGGTGGGAACATTATATACGTCTATCACGTTATATATCCTAGCCTAAGGCAACCTAATATATCGGATGTAATGTTTTACAACATTCTGGCGTGTCGTCGCCTGCTTCTCGATGGGGACATTATATACGTCTATAACGTTGTATATCCTAACCCAAAGAAACCTAACTTCTGGGATGTAATATTTTACAACATTCCTGGCATGTCGGTCCCCACGTCTCGGTGGGAACATTATATAAGTCTATAACGATATATATCCTAACCTAAAGCAACCTAACAAATCGGATGTAATATTTTACAACATTCCTGGCATGTCGGCCCCTATTTCTCGGTGGGAATATTATATTCGTCTATAACGTTACATATCCTAGCCTAAGGCAACCTAACATGTCGAATGTAATATTTTACAACATTCTGGCGTGTCGTCGCCTGCTTCTCGAAGGGGACATTATATACGTCTATAACGTTGTATATCCTGACCTAACGCAACCTAACATCTGGGATGTAATATTTTACAACATTCCTGACGCGTCGGTCCCTACTTCTCGGTGGGAACATTGTATACGTCCATAACGATATATGTCCTAGCCAAAGGCAACCTAACATCTCGGATGTAATATTTTACAACATTCCTGGCATGTCGGTCCCTACATCTCGGTGGGAACATTCTATACGTCTATAACGTTGTATATCCTAACCTAAGGGTACCTAACATCTCGGGTGTAATATTTTACAACATTACTGGCATTTCGGTCCCTAGTTCCCGGTGGGAACATTATATACGTCTATCACGTTATATATCCTAGCCTAAGGCAACCTAACATATCGGATGTAATGTTTTACAACATTCTGGCGTGTCGTCGCCTGCTTCTCGATGGGGACATTATATACGTCTATAACGTTGTATATCCTAACCCAAAGAAACCTAACTTCTGGGATGTAATATTTTACAACATTCCTGGCATGTCGGTCCCTACATCTCGCTGGGTACTTTCTATACGTCTATAACGTTGTATATCCTAACCTAAGGGAACCTAACATCTCGGGTGTAATATTTTACAAAATTCCTGACCCGTCGGCCCCAATTTCTCGGTGGGAACATTCTATACGTCTATAACGTTGTATATCCTAACCTAAGGGAACCTAACATCTCGGGTGTTATATTTTACAACATTCCTGGCATGTCGGTCCCTACATCTCGGTGGGAACATTCTATACGTCTATAACGTTGTATATCCTAGCCTAAGGCAACCTAACATCTCGGATGTAATATTTTACAACATTCTGGCGTGTCGTCGCCTGCTTCTCGATGGGGACATTAGATACGTCTATAACGTTGTATATCCTAACCTAAGGGAACCTAACATCTCGGGTGTAATATTTTACAACATTCCCGGCATTTCGGTCCCTACTTCTCGGTGGGAACATTATATACGTCTCTCACGTTATATATCCTAGCCTAAGGCAACCTAACATATCGGATATAATATTTTACAACATTCTGGCGTGTCGTCGCATGCTTCTCGATGGGGACATTAGAGACGTCTATAACGTTGTATATCCTAACCTAAGGGAACCTAACATCTCGGATGTAATATTTTACAACATTCTGGCGTGTCGTCGCCTGCTTCTCGATGGGGACATTATATACGTCGATAACGTTGTATATCCTAACCCAAAGCAACCTAACATCTCGTATGTAATATTTTACATCATTCCTGGCATGTCGGTCCCTACTTCTCGGTGGGAACATTATATACGTCTATAACGTTGTATATCCTAACCTAAGGGAACCTAACATTTCGGGTGTAATATTTTACAACGTTCCTGACGCGTCGGCCCCTATTTCTCGGTGGGAATATAATATTCGTCTATAACGTTACATATCCTAGCCTAAGGCAACCTAACATGTCGAATGTAATATTTTACAACATTCTGGCGTGTCGTCGCCTGCTTCTCGAAGGGGACATTATATACGTCTATAACGTTGTATATCCTAACCTAACGCAACCTAACATCTGGGATGTTATATTTTACAACATTCCTGACGCGTCGGTCCCTACTTCTCGGTGGGAACATTGTATACGTCTATAACGATATATGTCCTAGCCAAAGGCAACCTAACATCTCGGATGTAATATTTTACAACATTCCTGGCATGTCGGTCCCTACATCTCGGTGGGAACATTCTATACGTCTATAACGTTGCATATCCTAACCTAAGGGTACCTAACATTTCGGATGTAATATTTTACAACGTTCCTGACGCGTCGGCCCCTATTTCTCGGTGGGAATATTATATTCGTCTATAACGTTATATATCCTAGCCTAAGGCAACCTAACATGTCGAATGTAATATTTTACAACATTTTGGCGTGTCGCCGCCTGCTTCTCGAAGGGGACATTATATACGTCTGTAACGTCGTATATCCTAACCTAACGCAACCTAACATCTGGGATGTAATATTTTACAACATTCCTGACGCTTCGGCCCCTATTTCCCGGTGGGAACATTATATACGTCTATCACGTTATATATCCTAGCCTAAGGCAACCTAACATATCGGATGTAACATTTCACAACATTCTGGCGTGTCGTCGCCTGCTTCTCGAAGGGGATATTATATACGTCTATAACGTTGTATATCCTAACCTAACGCAACCTAACATCTGGGATGTAATATATTACAACATTCCTGACGCGTCGGTCCCTACTTTTCGGTGCGAACATTGTATACGTCTATAACGATATATGTCCTAGCCTAAGGCAACCTAACATCTCGGATGTAATATTTTACAACATTCCTGGCATGTCGGTCCCTACATCTCGGTGGGAACATTCTATACGTCTATGACGTTGTATATCCTAACCTAAGGGAACCTAACACTTCGGGTGTAATATTTTACAACATTCCTGACGAGTCGGCCCCTATTTCTCGGTGGGAATATTATATACGTCTATAAAGTTACATATCCCAGCCTAAGGCAACCTAACATGTCGAATGTAACATTTCACAACATTCTGGCGTGTCGTCGCCTGCTTCTCGATGGGGACATTAGATACGTCTATAACGTTGTATATCCTAACCTAAGGGAACCTAACATCTCGGGTGTAATATTTTACAACATTCTGGCGTGTCGTCGCCTGCTTTTCGATGGGAACATTATATACGTCGATAACGTTGTATATCCTAACCCAAAGCAACCTAACATCTCGTATGTAATATTTTACAACATTCCTGGCATGTCGGTCCCTACGTCTCGGTGGGAACATTCTATATGTCTATAACGCTGTATATCCTAACCTAAGGGTGCCTAACATTTCGGGTGTAATATTTTACAACGTTCCTGACGTGTCGGCCCCTATTTCTCGGTGGGAATATTATATTCGTCTATAACGTTATATATCCTAACCTAAGGCAACCTAAAATCTCGGATGTAATAGTTGATAACATTCCTGGCGTGTCGTCGCCTGCTTCTCGAAGGGGATATTATACACGCCTATAACGTTGTATATCCTAACCTAACGCAACCTAACATCTGGGATGTAATATATTACAACATTCCTGACGCGTCGGTCCCTACTTTTCGGTGCGAACATTGTATACGTCTATAACGATATATGTCCTAGCCTAAGGCAACCTAACATCTCGGATGTAATATTTTACAACATTCCTGGCATGTCGGTCCCTACATCTCGGTGGGAACATTCTATACGTCTATGACGTTGTATATCCTAACCTAAGGGAACCTAACACTTCGGGTGTAATATTTTACAACATTCCTGACGAGTCGGCCCCTATTTCTCGGTGGAAATATTATATACGTCTATAAAGTTACATATCCTAGCCTAAGGCAACCTAACATGTCGAATGTAATATTTTACAACATTTTGGCCTGTCGCCGCCTGCTTCTCGAAGGGGACATTATATACGTCTATAACGTTGTATATCTTAACCTAACGCAACCTAACTTCTGGGATGTCATATTTTACAACATTCCTGACGCGTCGGCCCCTATTTCTCGGTGGGAACATTCTATATGTCTATAACGTTGTGTATCCTAACCTAAGAGAACCTAACGTCTCGGGTGTAATATTTTACAACATTCCTGACGCGTCGGCCCCTATTTCTCGGTGGGAAAATTCTATACGTCTATAACGTTGTATATCCTAACCTAAGGGAACCTAACATCTCGGGTGTAATATTTTACAACATTCCTGGCATGTCGGTCCCTACATCTCGGTGGGAACATTATATACGTCTGCAATGTAATATATCATAACCTAAGGCAACCTAACCTCTCTACCGTAATATTTTACAGCATTCCTGGCGTGACGGCACTTACTTCCCGATGGGGCATTATATACGTCTATTACGTTGTATATCCTAACCTGAGGCAACCTAAAATCTCGGATGTAATAGTTGATAACATTCCTGGCGTGTCGTCGCCTGCTTCTCGATGTGGACATTACATACATCTATAAGGTTGTATATCCTAACCTAAGGCAACCTAACATCTCGGATGTAATATTTTACAACATTCCTGGCATGTCGGTCCCTACATCTCGGTGGGAACATTCTATACGTCTATAACGCTGTATATCCTAACCTAAGGGAACCTAACATCTCGTGTGTAATATGTTACAACATTCCTGGCATGTCGGTCCCTACAACTCGGTGGGAATATTATATACGTCTGCAATGTAATATATCATAACCTAAGGCAACCTAACCTCTCTACCGTAATATTTTACAGCATTCCTGGCGTGACGGCACTTACTTCCCGATGGGGCATTATATACGTCTATTACGTTGTATATCCTAACCTGAGGCAACCTAAAATCTCGGATGTAATAGTTGATAACATTCCTGGCGTGTCGTCGCCTGCTTCTCGAAGGGGAAATTATATACGTCTATAACGTTGTATATCCTAACCTAACGCAACCTAACATCTGGGATGTATTATATTACAACATTCCTGACGCGTCGGTCCCTACTTTTCGGTTGGAACATTGTATACGTCTATAACGATATATGTCCTAGCCTAAGGCAACCTAACATCTCGGATGTAATATTTTACAACATTCCTGGCATGTCGGTCCCTACATCTCGGTGGGAACATTCTATACGTCTATGAAGTTGTATATCCTAACCTAAGGGAACCTAACACTTCGGGTATAATATTTTACAACATTCCTGACGAGTCGGCCCCTATTTCTCGGTGGGAATATTATATACGTCTATAAAGTTACATATCCTAGCCTAAGGCAACCTAACATGTCGAATGTAATATTGTACAACATTCTGGCGAGTCGTCGCCTGCTTCTCGAAGGGGACATTATATACGTCTATAACGCTGTATATCTTAACCTAACGCAACCTAACTTCTGGGATGTCATATTTTACAACATTCCTGACGCTTCGGCCGCTATTTCTCGGTGGGAACATTATATACGTCTATCACGTTATATATCCTAGCCTAAGGCAACCTAACCTATCGGATGTAACATTTCACAACATTCTGGCGTGTCGTCGCCTGCTTCTCGATGGGGACATTAGATACGTCTATAACGTTGTATATCCTATCCTAAGGGAACCTAACATCTAGCATCTAATATTTTACATCATTCCTGGCGTGTCGTCGCCTGCTTCTCGATGTGGACATTATATACATCTATAAGGTTGTATATCCTAACCTAAGGCAACCTAACATCTCGGATGTAATATTTTACAACATTCCTGGCATGTCGGTCCCTACATCTCGGTGGGAACATTCTATACGTCTATAACGTTGTATATCCTAACCTAAGGGAACCTAACATCTCGGGTGTAATATTTTACAACATTCCTGACGCGTCGGCCCCTATTTCTCGGTGGGAATATTATATACGTCTATAACGTTGTATATCCTAGCCTAAGGCAACCTAACATGTCGAATGTAATATTTTACAACATTCTGGCTTGTCGTCGCCTGCTTCTCGAAGGGGACATTATATACGTCTATAACGTTGTATATCTTAACCTAACGCAGCCTAACATCTGGGATGTCATATTTTACAACATTCCTGACGCGTCGGCCCCTATTTCCCGGTGGGAACATTATATACGTCTATCACGTTATATATCCTAGCCTAAGGCAACCTAACATATCGGATGTAATATTTCACAACATTCCTGGCATGTCGGTCCCTACATCTCGGTGGGAACATTCTATACGTCTATAACGTTGTATATCCTAACCTAAGGGTGCCTAACATTTCGGGTGTAATATTTTACAACGTTCCTGACGCGTCGGCCCCTATTTCTCGGTGTGAATATTATATTCGTCTATAACGTTATATATCCTAGCCTAAGGCAACCTAACATTTCGAATGTAATATTTTACAACATTCTGGCGTGTTGTCGCCTGCTTCTCGAAGGGGACATTATATACGTCTATAACGTTGTATATCTTAACCTAACGCAACCTAACATCTGGGATGTCATACTTTACAACATTCCTGACGCGTCGGCCCCTATTTCTCGGTGGGAACATTCTATATGTCTATAACGTTGTATATCCTAACCTAAGAGAACCTAACGTCTCGGGTGTAATATTTTACAACATTCCTGACGCGTCGGCCCCTATTTCTCGGTGGGAATATTCCATACGTCTATAACGTTGTATATCCTAACCTAAGGGAACCTAACATCTCGGGTGTAATATTTTACAACATTCCTGGCATGTCGGTCCCTACATCTCGGTGGGAACATTATATACGTCTGCAAGGTTATATATCCTAACCTAAGGGAACCTAACATCTCGGGTGTAATATTTTACAACATTCCTGGCATGTCGGTCCCTACATCTCGGTGGGAACATTATATACGTCTGCAATGTTATATATCATAACCTAAGGCAACCTAACCTCTCTACCGTAATATTTTACAGCATTCCTGGCGTGACGGCACTTACTTCCCGATGGGGCATTATATACGTCTATAACGTTGTATATCCTAACCTAAGGCAACCTAAAATCTCGGATGTAATAGTTGATAACATTCCTGGCGTGTCGTCGCCTGCTTCTCGATGTGGACATTATATACATCTATAAGGTTGTATATCCTAACCTAAGGCAACCTAACATCTCGGATGTAATATTTTACAACATTCCTGGCATGTCGGTCCCTACATCTCGGTGGGAACATTCTATACGTCTATAACGCTGTATATCCTAACCTAAGGGAACCTAACATCTCGGGTGTAATATTTTACAACATTCCTGGCATGTCGGTCCCTACATCTCGGTGGGAACATTATATACGTCTGCAATGTTATATATCATAACCTAAGGCAACCTAACCTCTCTACCGTAATATTTTACAGCATTCCTGGCGTGACGGCACTTACTTCCCGATGGGGCATTATATACGTCTATAACGTTGTATATTCTAACCTGAGGCAACCCAAAATCTCGGATGTAATAGTTGATAACATTCCGGTCGTGTCGTCGCCTGTTTCTCGATGTGGACATTATATACATCTATAAGGTTGTATATCCTAACCTAAGGCAACCTAACATCTCGGATGTAATATTTTACAACATTCCTGGCATGTCGGTCCCTACATCTCGGTGGGAACATTCTATACGTCTATGACATTGTATATCCTAACCTAAGGGAACCTAACACTTCGGGTGTAATATTTTACAACATTCCTGACGAGTCGGCCCCTATTTCTCGGTGGGAATATTATATACGTCTATAAAGTTACATATCCTAGCCTAAGGCAACCTAACATGTCGAATGTAATATTTTACAACATTTTGGCGTGTCGCCGCCTGCTTCTCGAAGGGGACATTATATACGTCTATAACGTTGTATATCTTAACCTAACGCAACCTAACTTCTGGGATGTCATATTTTACAACATTCCTGACGCTTCGGCCCCTATTTCTCGGTGGGAACATTATATACGTCTATCACGTTATATATCCTAGCGTAAGGCAACCTAACATATCGGATGTAACATTTCACAACATTCTGGCGTGTCGTCGCCTGCTTCTCGAAGGGGATATTATATACGTCTATAACGTTGTATATCCTAACCTAACGCAACCTAACATCTGGGATGTAATATATTACAACATTCCTGACGCGTCGGTCCCTACTTTTCGGTGCGAACATTGTATACGTCTATAACGATATATGTCCTAGCCTAAGGCAACCTAAGATCTCGGATGTAATATTTTACAACATTCCTGGCATGTCGGTCCCTACATCTCGGTGGGAACATTCTATACGTCTATGACGTTGTATATCCTAACCTAAGGGAACCTAACACTTCGGGTGTAATATTTTACAACATTCCTGACGAGTCGGCCCCTATTTCTCGGTGGGAATATTATATACGTCTATAAAGTTACATATCCTAGCCTAAGGAAACCTAACATGTCGAATGTAACATTTCACAACATTCTGGCGTGTCGTCGCCTGCTTCTCGATGGGGACATTAGATACGTCTATAACGTTGTATATCCTAACCTAAGGGAACCTAACATCTCGAGTGTAATATTTTACAACATTCTGGCGTGTCGTCGCCTGCTTTTCGATGGGAACATTATATACGTCGATAACGTTGTATATCCTAACCCAAAGCAACCTAACATCTCGTATGTAATATTTTACAACATTCCTGCCATGTCGGTCCCTACGTCTCGGTGGGAACATTCTATATGTCTATAACGCTGTATATCCTATCCTAAGGGTGCCTAACATTTCGGGTGTAATATTTTACAACGTTCCTGACGTGTCGGCCCCTATTTCTCGGTGGGAATATTATATTCGCCTATAACGTTATATATCCTAACCTAAGGCAACCTAAAATCTCGGATGTAATAGTTGATAACATTCCTGGCGTGTCGTCGCCTGCTTCTCGATGGGGATATTATATACGTCTATAACGTTGTATATCCTAACCTAACGCAACCTAACATCTGGGAAGTAATATATTACAACATTCCTGACGCGTCGGTCCCTACTTTTCGGTGCGAACATTGTATACGTCTATAACGATATATGTCCTAGCCTAAGGCAACCTAACATCTCGGATGTAATATTTTACAACATTCCTGGCATGGCGGTCCCTACATCTCGGTGGGAACATTCTATACGTCTATGACGTTGTATATCCTAACCTAAGGGAACCTAACACTTCGGGTGTAATATTTTACAACATTCCTGACGAGTCGGCCCCTATTTCTCGGTGGGAATATTATATACGTCTATAAAGTTACATATCCTAGCTTAAGGCAACCTAACATGTCGAATGTAATATTTTACAACATTTTGGCGTGTCGCCGCCTGCTTCTCGAAGGGGACATTATATACGTCTATAACGTTGTATATCTTAACCTAACGCAACCTAGCTTCTGGGATGTCATATTTTACAACATTCCTGACGCTTCGGCCGCTATTTCTCGGTGGGAACATTATATACGTCTATCACGTTATATATCCTAGCCTAAGGCAACCTAACATATCGGATGTAACATTTCACAACATTCTGGCGTGTCGTCGCCTGCTTCTCGATGGGGACATTAGATACGTCTATAACGTTGTATATCCTAACCTAAGGGAACCTAACATCTAGCATGTAATATTTTACAACATTCCTGGCGTGTCGTCGCCTGCTTCTCGATGTGGACATTATATACATCTATAAGGTTGTATATCCTAACCTAAGGCAACCTAACATCTCGGATGTAATATTTTACAACATTCCTGGCATGTCGGTCCCTACATCTCGGTGGGAACATTCTATACGTCTATAACGTTGTATATCCTAACCTAAGGGAACCTAACATCTCGGGTGTAATATTTTACAACATTCCTGACGCGTCGGCCCCTATTTCTCGGTGGGAATATTATATACGTCTATAACGTTACATATCCTAGCCTAAGGCAACCTAACATGTCGAATGTAATATTTTACAACATTCTGGCGTGTCGTCGCCTGCTTCTCGATGGGGACATTACATACGTCGATAACGTTGTATATCCTAACCCAAAGCAACCTAACATCTCGTATGTAATATTTTACAACATTCCTGGCATGTCGGTCCCTACTTCTCGGTGGAAACATTATATACGTCTATAACGTTGTATATGCTAACCTAAGGGAACCTAACATCTCGGGTGTAATATTTTACAACATTCCTGGCATGTCGGTCCCTACATCTCGGTGGGAACATTATATACGTCTGCAATGTTATATATCATAACCTAAGGCAACCTAACCTCTCTACCGTAATATTTTACAGCATTCCTGGCGTGACGGCACTTATTTCCCGATGGGGCATTATATACGTCTATAACGTTGTATACCCTAACCTAAGGCAACCTAAAATCTCGGATGTAATAGTTGATAACATTCCTGGCGTGTCGTCGCCTGCTTCTCGATGTGGACATTATATACATCTATAAGGTTGTATATCCTAGCCTAAGGCAACCTAACATCTCGGATGTAATATTTTACAACATTCCTGGCATGTCGGTCCCTACATCTCGGTGGGAACATTCTATACGTCTATAACGCTGTATATCCTAACCTAAGGGAACCTAACATCTCGGGTGTAATATTTTACAACATTCCTGACGCGTCGGCCCCTATTTCTCGGTGGGAATATTATATACGTCTATAACGTTACATATCCTAGCCTAAGGCAACCTAACATGTCGAATGTAATATTTTACAACATTCTGGCGTGTCGTCGCCTGCTTCTCGAAGGGGACATTATATACGTCTATAACGTTGTATATCTTAACCTAACGCAACCTAACATCTGGGATGTCATATTTTACAACATTCCTGACACGTCGGCCCCTATTTCTCGGTGGGAACATTATATACGTCTATCACGTTATATATCCTAGCCTAAGGCAACCTAACATATCGGATGTAACATTTCACAACATTCTGGCGTGTCGTCGCCTGCTCCTCGATGGGGACATTAGATACGTCTATAAAGTTGTATATCCTAACCTAAGGGAACCTAACATCTCGGGTGTAATATTTTACAACATTCTGGCGTGTCGTCGCCTGCTTTTCGATGGGGACATTATATACGTCGATAACGTTGTATATCCTAACCCAAAGCAACCTAACATCTCGTATGTAATATTTTACAACATTCCTGGCATGTCGGTCCCTACTTCTCGGTGGGAACATTCTATACGTCTATAACGTTGTATATCCTAACCTAAGGGTGCCTAACATTTCGGGTGTAATATTTTACAACGTTCCTGACGCGTCGGCCCCTATTTCTCGGTGGGAATATTATATTCGTCTATAACGTTATATATCCTAACCTAAGGCAACCTAAAATCTCGGATGTAATAGTTGATAACATTCCTGGCGTGTCGTCGCCTGCTTCTCGAAGGGGACATTATATACGTCTATAACGTTGTATATCCTAACCTAACGCAACCTAACATCTGGGATGTAATATATTACAACATTCCTGACGCGTCGGTCCCTACTTTTCGGTTGGAACATTGTATACGTCTATAACGATATATGTCCTAGCCTAAGGCAACCTAACATCTCGGATGTAATATTTTACAACATTCCTGGCATGTCGGTCCCTACATCTCGGTGGGAACATTCTATACGTCTATGAAGTTGTATATCCTAACCTAAGGGAACCTAACACTTCGGGTATAATATTTTACGACATTCCTGACGAGTCGGTCCCTATTTCTCGGTGGGAATATTATATACGTCTATAAAGTTACATATCCTAGCCTAAGGCAACCTAACATCTCGGATGTAATATTTTACAACATTCTGGCGTGTCGTCGCCTGCTTCTCGATGGTGACATTATATACGTCGATAACGTTGTATATCCTAACCCAAAGCAACCTAACATCTCGTATGTAATATTTTACATCATTCCTGGCATGTCGGTCCCTACTTCTCGGTGGGAACATTATATACGTCTATAACGTTGTATATCCTAACCTAAGGGAACCTAACATTTCGGGTGTAATATTTTACAACGTTCCTGACGCGTCGGCCCCTATTTCTCGGTGGGAATATAATATTCGTCTATAACGTTACATATCCTAGCCTAAGGCAACCTAAAATCTCGGATGTAATATATTACAACATTCCTGACGCGTCGGTCCCTACTTTTCGGTGCGAACATTGTATACGTCTATAACGATATATGTCCTAGCCTAAGGCAACCTAACATCTCGGATGTAATATTTTACAACATTCCTGACGCGTCGGCCCCTATTTCTCGGTGGGAATATTATATACGTCTATAACGTTGTATATCCTAGCCTAAGGCAACCTAACATGTCGAATGTAATATTTTACAACATTCTGGCTTGTCGTCGCCTGCTTCTCGAAGGGGACATTATATACGTCTGTAACGTTGTATATCTTAACCTAACGCAGCCTAACATCTGGGATGTCATATTTTACAACATTCCTGACGCGTCGGCCCCTATTTCCCGGTGGGAACATTATATACGTCTATCACGTTATATATCCTAGCCTAAGGCAACCTAACATATCGGATGTAATATTTCACAACATTCCTGGCATGTCGGTCCCTACATCTCGGTGGGAACATTCTATACGTCTATAACGTTGTATATCCTAACCTAAGGGTGCCTAACATTTCGGGTGTAATATTTTACAACGTTCCTGACGCGTCGGCCCCTATTTCTCGGTGTGAATATTATATTCGTCTATAACGTTATATATCCTAGCCTAAGGCAACCTAACATTTCGAATGTAATATTTTACAACATTCTGGCGTGTTGTCGCCTGCTTCTCGAAGGGGACATTATATACGTCTATAACGTTGTATATCTTAACCTGACGCAACCTAACATCTGGGATGTCATACTTTACAACATTCCTGACGCGTCGGCCCCTATTTCTCGGTGGGAACATTCTATATGTCTATAACGTTGTATATCCTAACCTAAGAGAACCTAACGTCTCGGGTGTAATATTTTACAACATTCCTGACGCGTCGGCCCCTATTTCTCGGTGGGAATATTCCATACGTCTATAACGTTGTATATCCTAACCTAAGGGAACCTAACATCTCGGGTGTAATATTTTACAACATTCCTGGCATGTCGGTCCCTACATCTCGGTGGGAACATTATATACGTCTGCAAGGTTATATATCCTAACCTAAGGGAACCTAACATCTCGGGTGTAATATTTTACAACATTCCTGGCATGTCGGTCCCTACATCTCGGTGGGAACATTATATACGTCTGCAATGTTATATATCATATCCTAAGGCAACCTAACCTCTCTACCGTAATATTTTACAGCATTCCTGGCGTGACGGCACTTACTTCCCGATGGGGCATTATATACGTCTATAACGTTGTATATCCTAACCTAAGGCAACCTAAAATCTCGGATGTAATAGTTGATAACATTCCTGGCGTGTCGTCGCCTGCTTCTCGATGTGGACATTATATACATCTATAAGGTTGTATATCCTAACCTAAGGCAACCTAACATCTCGGATGTAATATTTTACAACATTCCTGGCATGTCGGTCCCTACATCTCGGTGGGAACATTCTATACGTCTATAACGCTGTATATCCTAACCTAAGGGAACCTAACATCTCGGGTGTAATATTTTACAACATTCCTGGCATGTCGGTCCCTACATCTCGATGGGAACATTATATACGTCTGCAATGTTATATATCATAACCTAAGGCAACCTAATCTCTCTACCGTAATATTTTACAGCATTCCTGGCGTGACGGCACTTACTTCCCGATGGGGCATTATATACGTCTATAACGTTGTATATTCTAACCTGAGGCAACCCAAAATCTCGGATGTAATAGTTGATAACATTCCGGTCATGTCGTCGCCTGCTTCTCGATGTGGACATTATATACATCTATAAGGTTGTATATCCTAACCTAAGGCAACCTAACATCTCGGATGTAATATTTTACAACATTCCTGGCATGTCGGTCCCTACATCTCGGTGGGAACATTCTATACGTCTATGACATTGTATATCCTAACCTAAGGGTGCCTAACATTTCGGGTGTAATATTTTACAAGGTTCCTGACGCGTCGGCCCCTATTTCTCGGTGGGAATATTATATTCGTCTATAACGTTATATATCCTAACCTAAGGCAACCTAAAATCTCGGATGTAATATATTACAACATTCCTGACGCGTCGGTCCCTACTTTTCGGTGCGAACATTGTATACGTCTATAACGATATATGTCCTAGCCTAAGGCAACCTAACATCTCGGATGTAATATTTTACAACATTCCTGACGCGTCGGCCCCTATTTCTCGGTGGGAATATTATATACGTCTATAACGTTGTATATCCTAGCCTAAGGCAACCTAACATGTCGAATGTAATATTTTACAACATTCTGGCTTGTCGTCGCCTGCTTCTCGAAGGGGACATTATATACGTCTATAACGTTGTATATCTTAACCTAACGCAGCCTAACATCTGGGATGTCATATTTTACAACATTCCTGACGCGTCGGCCCCTATTTCCCGGTGGGAACATTATATACGTCTATCACGTTATATATCCTAGCCTAAGGCAACCTAACATATCGGATGTAATATTTCACAACATTCCTGGCATGTCGGTCCCTACATCTCGGTGGGAACATTCTATACGTCTATAACGTTGTATATCCTAACCTAAGGGTGCCTAACATTTCGGGTGTAATATTTTACAACGTTCCTGACGCGTCGGCCCCTATTTCTCGGTGTGAATATTATATTCGTCTATAACGTTATATATCCTAGCCTAAGGCAACCTAACATTTCGAATGTAATATTTTACAACATGCTGGCGTGTTGTCGCCTGCTTCTCGAAGGGGACATTATATACGTCTATAACGTTGTATATCTTAACCTAACGCAACCTAACATCTGGGATGTCATACTTTACAACATTCCTGACGCGTCGGCCCCTATTCCTCGGTGGGAACATTCTATATGTCTATAACGTTGTATATCCTAACCTAAGAGAACCTAACGTCTCGGGTGTAATATTTTACAACATTCCTGACGCGTCGGCCCCTATTTCTCGGTGGGAATATTCCATACGTCTATAACGTTGTATATCCTAACCTAAGGGAACCTAACATCTCGGGTGTAATATTTTACAACATTCCTGGCATGTCGGTCCCTACATCTCGGTGGGAACATTATATACGTCTGCAAGGTTATATATCCTAACCTAAGGGAACCTAACATCTCGGGTGTAATATTTTACAACATTCCTGGCATGTCGGTCCCTACATCTCGGTGGGAACATTATATACGTCTGCAATGTTATATATCATAACCTAAGGCAACCTAACCTCTCTATCGTAATATTTTACAGCATTCCTGGCGTGACGGCACTTACTTCCCGATGGGGCATTATATACGTCTATAACGTTGTATATCCTAACCTAAGGCAACCTAAAATCTCGGATGTAATAGTTGATAACATTCCTGGCGTGTCGTCGCCTGCTTCTCCATGTGGACATTATATACATCTATAAGGTTGTATATCCTAACCTAAGGCAACCTAACATCTCGGATGTAATATTTTACAACATTCCTGGCATGTCGGTCCCTACATCTCGGTGGGAACATTATATACGTCTGCAATGTTATATATCATAACCTAAGGCAACCTAACCTCTCTACCGTAATATTTTACAGCATTCCTGGCGTGACGGCACTTACTTCCCGATGGGGCATTATATACGTCTATAACGTTGTATATCCTAACCTAAGGCAACCTAAAATCTCGGATGTAATAGTTGATAACATTCCTGGCGTGTCGTCGCCTGCTTCTCCATGTGGACATTATATACATCTATAAGGTTGTATATCCTAACCTAAGGCAACCTAACATCTCGGATGTAATATTTTACAACATTCCTGGCATGTCGGTCCCTACATCTCGGTGGGAACATTCTATACGTCTATGACATTGTATATCCTAACCTAAGGGAACCTAACACTTCGGGTGTAATATTTTACAACATTCCTGACGAGTCGGCCCCTATTTCTCGGTGGGAATATTATATACGTCTATAAAGTTACATATCCTAGCCTAAGGCAACCTAACATGTCGAATGTAATATTTTACAACATTTTGGCGTGTCGCCGCCTGCTTCTCGAAGGGGACATTATATACGTCTATAACGTTGTATATCTTAACCTAACGCAACCTAACTTCTGGGATGTCATATTTTACAACATTCCTGACGCTTCGGCCCCTATTTCTCGGTGGGAACATTATATACGTCTATCACGTTATATATCCTAGCGTAAGGCAACCTAACATATCGGATGTAACATTTCACAACATTCTGGCGTGTCGTCGCCTGCTTCTCGAAGGGGATATTATATACGTCTATAACGTTGTATATCCTAACCTAACGCAACCTAACATCTGGGATGTAATATATTACAACATTCCTGACGCGTCGGTCCCTACTTTTCGGTGCGAACATTGTATACGTCTATAACGATATATGTCCTAGCCTAAGGCAACCTAAGATCTCGGATGTAATATTTTACAACATTCCTGGCATGTCGGTCCCTACATCTCGGTGGGAACATTCTATACGTCTATGACGTTGTATATCCTAACCTAAGGGAACCTAACACTTCGGGTGTAATATTTTACAACATTCCTGACGAGTCGGCCCCTATTTCTCGGTGGGAATATTATATACGTCTATAAAGTTACATATCCTAGCCTAAGGAAACCTAACATGTCGAATGTAACATTTCACAACATTCTGGCGTGTCGTCGCCTGCTTCTCGATGGGGACATTAGATACGTCTATAACGTTGTATATCCTAACCTAAGGGAACCTAACATCTCGAGTGTAATATTTTACAACATTCTGGCGTGTCGTCGCCTGCTTTTCGATGGGAACATTATATACGTCGATAACGTTGTATATCCTAACCCAAAGCAACCTAACATCTCGTATGTAATATTTTACAACATTCCTGCCATGTCGGTCCCTACGTCTCGGTGGGAACATTCTATATGTCTATAACGCTGTATATCCTATCCTAAGGGTGCCTAACATTTCGGGTGTAATATTTTACAACGTTCCTGACGTGTCGGCCCCTATTTCTCGGTGGGAATATTATATTCGCCTATAACGTTATATATCCTAACCTAAGGCAACCTAAAATCTCGGATGTAATAGTTGATAACATTCCTGGCGTGTCGTCGCCTGCTTCTCGATGGGGATATTATATACGTCTATAACGTTGTATATCCTAACCTAACGCAACCTAACATCTGGGAAGTAATATATTACAACATTCCTGACGCGTCGGTCCCTACTTTTCGGTGCGAACATTGTATACGTCTATAACGATATATGTCCTAGCCTAAGGCAACCTAAGATCTCGGATGTAATATTTTACAACATTCCTGGCATGTCGGTCCCTACATCTCGGTGGGAACATTCTATACGTCTATGACGTTGTATATCCTAACCTAAGGGAACCTAACACTTCGGGTGTAATATTTTACAACATTCCTGACGAGTCGGCCCCTATTTCTCGGTGGGAATATTATATACGTCTATAAAGTTACATATCCTAGCCTAAGGAAACCTAACATGTCGAATGTAACATTTCACAACATTCTGGCGTGTCGTCGCCTGCTTCTCGATGGGGACATTAGATACGTCTATAACGTTGTATATCCTAACCTAAGGGAACCTAACATCTCGAGTGTAATATTTTACAACATTCTGGCGTGTCGTCGCCTGCTTTTCGATGGGAACATTATATACGTCGATAACGTTGTATATCCTAACCCAAAGCAACCTAACATCTCGTATGTAATATTTTACAACATTCCTGCCATGTCGGTCCCTACGTCTCGGTGGGAACATTCTATATGTCTATAACGCTGTATATCCTATCCTAAGGGTGCCTAACATTTCGGGTGTAATATTTTACAACGTTCCTGACGTGTCGGCCCCTATTTCTCGGTGGGAATATTATATTCGCCTATAACGTTATATATCCTAACCTAAGGCAACCTAAAATCTCGGATGTAATAGTTGATAACATTCCTGGCGTGTCGTCGCCTGCTTCTCGATGGGGATATTATATACGTCTATAACGTTGTATATCCTAACCTAACGCAACCTAACATCTGGGAAGTAATATATTACAACATTCCTGACGCGTCGGTCCCTACTTTTCGGTGCGAACATTGTATACGTCTATAACGATATATGTCCTAGCCTAAGGCAACCTAACATCTCGGATGTAATATTTTACAACATTCCTGGCATGTCGGTCCCTACATCTCGGTGGGAACATTCTATACGTCTATGAAGTTGTATATCCTAACCTAAGGGAACCTAACACTTCGGGTATAATATTTTACGACATTCCTGACGAGTCGGCCCCTATTTCTCGGTGGGAATATTATATACGTCTATAAAGTTACATATCCTAGCCTAAGGCAACCTAACATGTCGAATGTAATATTTTACAACATTCTGGCGAGTCGTCGCCTGCTTCTCGAAGGGGACATTATATACGTCTATAACGTTGTATATCTTAACCTAACGCAACCTAACTTCTGGGATGTCATATTTTACAACATTCATGACGCTTCGGCCGCTATTTCTCGGTGGGAACATTATATACGTCTATCACGTTATATATCCTAGCCTAAGGCAACCTAACATATCGGATGTAACATTTCACAACATTCTGGCGTGTCGTCGCCTGCTTCTCGATGGGGACATTAGATACGTCTATAACGTTGTATATCCTAACCAAAGGGAACCTAACATCTCGGGTGTAATATTTTACAACATTCCTGGCATTTCGGTCCCTACTTCTCGGTGGGAACATTATATACGTCTCTCACGTTATATATCCTAGCCTAAGGCAACCTAACATATCGGATATAATATTTTACAACATTCTGGCGTGTCGTCGCATGCTTCTCGATGGGGACATTAGAGACGTCTATAACGTTGTATATCCTAACCTAAGGGAACCTAACATCTCGGATGTAATATTTTACAACATTCTGGCGTGTCGTCGCATGCTTCTCGATGAGGACATTATATACGTCGATAACGTTGTATATCCTAACCCAAAGCAACCTAACATCTCGTATGTAATATTTTACAACATTCCTGGCATGTCGGTCCCTACTTCTCGGTGGGAACATTATATACGTCTATAACGTTGTATATCCTAACCTAAGGGAACCTAACATTTCGGGTGTAATATTTTACAACGTTCCTGACGCGTCGGCCCCTATTTCTCGGTGGGAATATTATATTCGTCTATAACGTTACATATCCTAGCCTAAGGCAACCTAACATGTCGAATGTAATATTTTACAACATTCTGGCGTGTCGTCGCCTGCTTCTCGAAGGGGACATTATATACGTCTATAACGTTGTATATCCTAACCTAACGCAACCTAACATCTGGGATGTAATATTTTACAACATTCCTGACGCGTCGGTCCCTACATCTCGGTGGGAACATTGTATACGTCTATAGCGATATATGTCCTAGCCAAAGGCAACCTAACATCTCGGATGTAATATTTTACAACATTCCTGGCATGTCGGTCCCTACATCTCGGTGGGAACATTCTATACATCTATAACGTTGTATATCCTAACCTAAGGGTACCTAACATCTCGGGTGTAATATTTTACAACATTCCTGGCATTTCGGTCCCTACTTCCCGGTGGGAACGTTATATACGTCTATCACGTTATATATCCTAGCCTAAGGCAACCTAACATATCGGATATAATATTTTACAACATTCTGGCGTGTCGTCGCATGCTTCTCGATGGGGACATTAGAGACGTCTATAACGTTGTATATCCTAACCTAAGGGAACCTAACATCTCGGATGTAATATTTTACAACATTCTGGCGTGTCGTCGCCTGCTTCTCGATGGTGACATTATATACGTCGATAACGTTGTATATCCTAACCCAAAGCAACCTAACATCTCGTATGTAATATTTTACATCATTCCTGGCATGTCGGTCCCTACTTCTCGGTGGGAACATTATATACGTCTATAACGTTGTATATCCTAACCTAAGGGAACCTAACATTTCGGGTGTAATATTTTACAACGTTCCTGACGCGTCGGCCCCTATTTCTCGGTGGGAATATAATATTCGTCTATAACGTTACATATCCTAGCCTAAGGCAACCTAACATGTCGAATGTAATATTTTACAACGTTCCTGACGCGTCCGCCCCTATTTCTCGGTGGGAATATTATATTCGTCTATAACGTTATATATCCTAACCTAAGGCAACCTAAAATCTCGGATGTAATATATTACAACATTCCTGACGCGTCGGTCCCTACTTTTCGGTGCGAACATTGTATACGTCTATAACGATATATGTCCTAGCCTAAGGCAACCTAACATCTCGGATGTAATATTTTACAACATTCCTGGCATGTCGGTCCCTACATCTCGGTGGGAACATTCTATACGTCTATGACGTTGTATATCTTAACCTAACGCATCCTAACTTCTGGGATGTCATATTTTACAACATTCCTGACGCTTCGGCCCCTATTTCTCGGTGGGAACATTATATACGTCTATCACGTTATATATCCTAGCCTAAGGCAACCTAACATATCGGATGTAACATTTCACAACATTCTGGCGTGTCGTCGCCTGCTTCTCGATGGGGACATTAGATACGTCTATAACGTTGTATATCCTATCCTAAGGGAACCTAACATCTAGCATGTAATATTTTACAACATTCATGGCGTGTCGTCGCCTGCTTCTCGATGTGGACATTATATACATCTATAAGGTTGTATATCCTAACCTAACGCAACCTAACATCTCGGATGTCATATTTTACAACATTCCTGACGCGTCGGCCCCTATTTCTCGGTGGGAACATTCTATATGTCTATAACGTTGTATATCCTAACCTAAGAGAACCTAACGTCTCGGGTGTAATATTTTACAACATTCCTGACGCGTCGGCCCCTATTTCTCGGTTGGAATATTCTATACGTCTATAACGTTACATATCCTAGCCTAAGGCAACCTAACATGTCGAATGTAATATTTTACAACATTCTGGCGTGTTGTCGCCTGCTTCTCGAAGGGGACATTATATACGTCTATAACGTTGTATATCTTAACCTAACGCAACCTAACATCTGGGATGTCATATTTTACAACATTCCTGACGCGCCGGCCCCTATTTCTCGGTGGGAACATTATATACGTCTATCACGTTATATATCCTAGCCTAAGGCAACCTAACATATCGGATGTAACATTTCACAACATTCAGGCGTGTCGTCGCCTGCTTCTCGATGGGGACATTAGATACGTCTATAACGTTGTATATCCTAACCTAAGGGAACCTAACATCTCGGGTGTAATATTTTACAACATTCTGGCGTGTCGTCGCCTGCTTTTCGATGGGAACATTATATACGTCGATAACGTTGTATATCCTAACCCAAAGCAACCTAACATCTCGTATGTAATATTTTACAACATTCCTGGCATGTCGGTCCCTACTTCTCGGTGGGAACATTCTATACGTCTATAACGTTGTATATCCTAACCTAAGGGTGCCTAACATTTCGGGTGTAATATTTTACAACGTTCCTGACGCGTCGGCCCCTATTTCTCGGTGGGAATATTATATTCGTCTATAACGTTATATATCCTAACCTATGGCAACCTAAAATCTCGGATGTAATAGTTGATAACATTCCTGGCGTGTCGTCGCCTGCTTCTCGAAGGGGACATTATATACGTCTATAACGTTGTATATCCTAACCTAACGCAACCTAACATCTGGGATGTAATATTTTACAACATTCCTGACGCGTCGATCCCTACTTCTCGGTGGGAACATTGTATACGTCTATAAATATATATGTCCTAGCTTAAGGCAACCTAACATCTCGGATGTAATATTTTACAACATTCCTGGCATGTCGGTCCCTACATCTCGGTGGGAACATTCTATACGTCTATAACGTTGTATATCCTAACCTAAGGGTGCCTAACATTTCGGGTGTAATATTTTACAACGTTCCTGACGCGTCGGCCCCTATTTCTCGGTGGGAATATTATATTCGTCTATAACATTATATATCCTAGCCTAAGGCAACCTAACATTTCGAATGTAATATTTTACAACATTCTGGCGTGTTGTCGCCTGCTTCTCGAAGGGGACATTATATACGTCTATAACGTTGTATATCTTAACCTAACGCAACCTAACATCTGGGATGTCATATTTTACAACATTCCTGACGCGTCGGCCCCTATTTCTCGGTGGGAACATTCTATATGTCTATAACGTTGTATATCCTAACCTAAGAGAACCTAACGTCTCGGGTGTAATATTTTACAACATTCCTGACGCGTAGGCCCCTATTTCTCGGTGGGAACATTCTATACGTCTATAACGTTGTATATCCTATCCTAAGGCAACCTAACATATCGGATGTAATATTTCAGAACATTCCTGGCATGTCGGTCCCTACATCTCGGTGGGAACATTATATATGTCTGCAAGGTTATATATCATAACCTAAGGCAACCTAACCTCTCTACCGTAATATTTTACAGCATTCCTGGCGTGACGGCACTTACTTCCCGATGGGGCATTATATACGTCTATAACGTTGTATATCCTAACCTAAGGCAACCTAAAATCTCGGATGTAATATTTGATAACATTCCTGGCGTGTCGTCGCCTGCTTCTCGATGTGGACATTATATACATCTATAAGGTTGTATATCCTAACCTAAGGCAACCTAACATCTCGGATGTAATATTTTACAACATTCCTGGCATGTCGGTCCCTACATCTCGGTGGGAACATTCTATACGTCTATAACGTTGTATATCCTAACCTAAGGGTGCCTAACATTTCGGGTGTAATATTTTACAACGTTCCTGACGCGTCGGCCCCTATTTCTCGGTGGGAATATTATATTCGTCTATCACGTTATATATCCTAGCCTAAGGCAACCTAACATATCGGATGTAACATTTCACAACATTCTGGCGTGTCGTCGCCTGCTCCTCGATGGGGACATTAGATACGACTATAAAGTTGTATATCCTAACCTAAGGGAACCTAACATCTCGGGTGTAATATTGTACAACATTCTGGCGTGTCGTCGCCTGCTTTTCGATGGGGACATTATATACGTCGATAACGTTGTATATCCTAACCCAAAGCAACCTAGCATCTCGTATGTAATATTTTACAACATTCCTGGCATGTCGGTCCCTACTTCTCGGTGGGAACGTTCTATACGTCTATAACGTTGTATATCCTAACCTAAGGGTGCCTAACATTTCGGGTGTAATATTTTACAACGTTCCTGACGCGTCGGCCCCTATTTCTCGGTGGGAATATTATATTCGTCTATAACGTTATATATCCTAACCTAAGGCAACCTAAAATCTCGGATGTAATAGTTGATAACATTCCTGGCGTGTCGTCGCCTGCTTCTCGAAGGGGACATTATATACGTCTATAACGTTGTATATCCTAACCTAACGCAACCTAACATCTGGGATGTAATATATTACAACATTCCTGACACGTCGGTCCCTACTTTTCGGTTGGAACATTGTATACGTCTATAACGATATATGTCCTAGCCTAAGGCAACCTAACATCTCGGATGTAATATTTTACAACATTCCTGGCATGTCGGTCCCTACATCTCGGTGGGAACATTCTATACGTCTATGAAGTTGTATATCCTAACCTAAGGGAACCTAACACTTCGGGTATAATATTTTACAACATTCCTGACGAGTCGGCCCCTATTTCTCGGTGGGAATATTATATACGTCTATAAAGTTACATATCCTAGCCTAAGGCAACCTAACATGTCGAATGTAATATTTTACAACATTCTGGCGAGTCGTCGCCTGCTTCTCGAAGGGGACATTATATACGTCTATAACGTTGTATATCTTAACCTAACGCAACCTAACTTCTGGGATGTCATATTTTACAACATTCCTGACGCTTCGGCCCCTATTTCTCGGTGGGAACATTATATACGTCTATCACGTTATATATCCTAGCCTAAGGCAACCTAACATATCGGATGTAACATTTCACAACATTCTGGCGTGTCGTCGCCTGCTTCTCGAAGGGGACATTATATACGTCTATAACGTTGTATATCCTAACCTAACGCAACCTAACATCTGGGATGTAATATTTTACAACATTCCTGACGCGTCGATCCCTACTTCTCGGTGGGAACATTGTATACGTCTATAAATATATATGTCCTAGCTTAAGGCAACCTAACATCTCGGATGTAATATTTTACAACATTCCTGGCATGTCGGTCCCTACATCTCGGTGGGAACATTCTATACGTCTATAACGTTGTATATCCTAACCTAAGGGTGCCTACCATTTCGCGTGTAATATTTTACAACGTTCCTGACGCGTCGGCCCCTATTTCTCGGTGGGAATATTATATTCGTCTATAACGTTATATATCCTAGCCTAAGGCAACCTAACATTTCGAATGTAATATTTTACAACATTCTGGCGTGTTGTCGCCTGCTTCTCGAAGGGGACATTATATACGTCTATAACGTTGTATATCTTAACCTAACGCAAGCTAACATCTGGCATGTCATATTTTACAACATTCCTGACGCGTCGGCCCCTATTTCTCGGTGGGAACATTCTATATGTCTATAACGTTGTATATCCTAACCTAAGAGAACCTAACGTCTCGGGTGTAATATTTTACAACATTCCTGACGCGTCGGCCCCTATTTCTCGGTGGGAACATTCTATACGTCTATAACGTTGTATATCCTAACCTAAGGCAACCTAAAATCTCGGATGTAATAGTTGATAACATTCCTGGCGTGTCGTCGCCTGCTTCTCGATGTGGTCCATATATATATCTATAAGGTTGTATATTCTAACCTAAGGCAACCTAACATCTCGGATGTAATATTTTACAACATTCCTGGCATGTCGGTCCCTACATCTCGGTGGGAACATTCTATACGTCTATGACGTTGTATATCCTAACCTAAGGGAACCTAACACTTCGGGTGTAATATTTTACAACATTCCTGACGAGTCGGCCCCTATTTCTCGGTGGGAATATTATATACGTCTATAAAGTTACATATCCTAGCCTAAGGCAACCTAACATGTCGAATGTAATATTTTACAACATTTTGGCGTGTCGCCGCCTGCTTCTCGAAGGGGACATTATATATGTCGATAACGTTGTATATCCTAACCCAAAGCAACCTAACATCTCGTATGTAATATTTTACAACATTCCTGGCATGTCGGTCCCTACTTCTCGGTGGGAACATTATATACGTCTATAACGTTGTATATGCTAACATAAGGGAACCTAACATCTCGGGTGTAATATTTTACAACATTCCTGACGCGTCGGCCCCTATTTCTCCGTGGGAATATTATATACGTCTATAACGTTATATATCCTAGCCTAAGGCAACCTAACATGTCGAATGCAATATTTTACAACATTCTGGCGTGTCGTCGCCTGCTTCTCGAAGGGGACATTATATACGTCTATAACGTTGTATATCTTAACCTAACGCAACCTAACATCTGGGACGTCATATTTTACAACATTCCTGACGCGTCGGCCCCTATTTCTCGGTGGGAACATTCTATATGTCTATAACGTTGTATATCCTAACCTAAGAGAACCTAACGTCTCGGGTGTAATATTTTACAACATTCCTGACGCGTAGGCCCCTATTCCTCGGTGGGAACATTCTATACGTCTATAACGTTGTATATCCTATCCTAAGGCAACCTAACCTATCGGATGTAATATTTCAGAACATTCCTGGCATGTCGGTCCCTACATCTCGGTGGGAACATTATATATGTCTGCAAGGTTATATATCATAACCTAAGGCAACCTAACCTCTCTACCGTAATATTTTACAGCATTCCTGGCGTGACGGCACTTACTTCCCGATGGGGCATTATATACGTCTATAACGTTGTATATCCTAACCTAAGGCAACCTAAAATCTCGGATGTAATATTTGATAACATTCCTGGCGTGTCGTCGCCTGCTTCTCGATGTGGACATTATATACATCTATAAGGTTGTATATCCTAACCTAAGGCAACCTAACATCTCGGATGTAATATTTTACAACATTCCTGGCATGTCGGTCCCTACATCTCGGTGGGAACATTCTATACGTCTATAACGTTGTATATCCTAACCTAAGGGTGCCTAACATTTCGGGTGTAATATTTTACAACGTTCCTGACGCGTCGGCCCCTATTTCTCGGTGGGAACATTATATACGTTTATCACGTTACATATCCTAGCCTAAGGCAACCTAACATATCGGATGTAATGTTTTACAACATTCTGGCGTGTCGTCGCCTGCTTCTCGAAGGGGACATTATATACGTCTATAACGTTGTATATCCTAACCTAAAGCATCCTAACATCTGGGATGTAATATATTACAACATTCCTGGCATGTCGGTCCCCACGTCTCGCTGGGAACATTATATAAGTCTATATCGATGTATATCCAAACCTAAAGCAACCTAACAACTCGGATGTAATATTTTACAACATTCCTGTCATGTCGGACCCTACATCTCGGTGGGAACATTCTATACGTCTATAACGTTGTATATCCTGGCCTAAGGCAACCTAACATCTCGGATGTAATATTTTACAAAATACCTGGCGTGTCGTCGCCTACTTCTCGATGGGGACATTATATACGTCTATAACGTTGTATATCCTAACCCAAAGCAACCTAACTTCTGGGATGTAATATTTTACAAAATTCCTGGAATGTCGGTCCCTACATCTCGCTGGGAACTTTCTATACGTCTATAACGTTGTATATCCTAACCCAAGGGAACCTAACATCTCGGATGTAATATTTTACAACATTCTGGCGTGTCGTCGCCTACTTCTCGATGGGGACATTATATACGTCTATAACGTTGTATATCCTAACCCAAAGCAACCTAACTTCTGGGATGTAATATTTTACAAAATTCCTGGCATGTCGGTCCCTACATCTCGCTGGGAACTTTCTATACGTCTATAACGTTGTATATCCTAACCTAAGGGAACCTAACATCTCGGGTGTAATATTTTACAACATTCCTGACCCGTCGGCCCCAATTTCTCGGTGGGAACATTCTATACGTCTATAACGTTGTATATCCTAGCCTAAGGCAACCTAACATGTCGAATGTAATATTTTACAACATTCTGGCGTGTCGTCGCCTGCTTCTCGAAGGGGACATTATATACGTCTATAACGTTGTATATCTTAACCTAACCCAACCTAACATCTGGGATGTCATATTTTACAACATTCCTGACGCGTCGGCCCCTATTTCTCGGTGGGAACATTATATACGTCTATCACGTTATATATCCTAGCCCAAGGCAACCTAACATATCGGATGTAACATTTCACAACATTCTGGCGTGTCGTCGCCTGCTTCTCGATGGGGACATTAGATACGTCTATAACGTTGTATATCCTAACCTAAGGGAACCTAACATCTCGGGTGTAATATTTTACAACATTCTGGCGTGTCGTCGCCTGCTTTTCGATGGGGACATTATATATGTCGATAACGTTGTATATCCTAACCCAAAGCAACCTAACATCTCGTATGTAATATTTTACAACATTCCTGGCATGTCGGTCCCTACTTCTCGGTGGGAACATTATATACGTCTATAACGTTGTATATGCTAACATAAGGGAACCTAACATCTCGGGTGTAATATTTTACAACATTCCTGACGCGTCGGCCCCTATTTCTCCGTGGGAATATTATATACGTCTATAACGTTATATATCCTAGCCTAAGGCAACCTAACATGTCGAATGCAATATTTTACAACATTCTGGCGTGTCGTCGCCTGCTTCTCGAAGGGGACATTATATACGTCTATAACGTTGTATATCGTAACCCAAAGAAACCTAACTTCTGGGATGTAATATTTTACAACATTCCTGGCATGTCGGTCCCTACATCTCGCTGGGAACTTTCTATACGTCTATAACGTTGTATGTCCTAACCTAAGGGAACCTAACATCTCGGGTGTAATATTTTACAACATTCCTGACCCGTCGGCCCCAATTTCTCGGTGGGAACATTCTATACCTCTATAACGTTGTATATCCTAACCTAAGGGAACCTAACATCTCGGGTGTAATATTTTACAACATTCCTGGCATTTCGGTCCCTACTTCTCGGTGGGAATATTATATACGTCTATCACGTTATATATCCTAGCCTAAGGCAACCTAACATATCGGATGTAATGTTTTACAACATTCTGGCGTGTCGTCGCCTGCTTCTCGATGGGGACATTAGATACGTCTATAACGTAGTATATCCTAACCCAAGGGAAACTAACATCTCGGATGTAATATTTTACAACATTCTGGCGTGTCGTCGCCTGCTTCTCGATGGGGACATTATATACGTCTATAACGTTGTATATCCTAACCCAAAGCAACCTAACTTCTGGGATGTAATATTTTACAAAATTCCTGGCATGTCGGTCCCTACATCTCGCTGGGAACTTTCTATACGTCTATAACGTTGTATATCCTAACCTAAGGGAACCTAACATCTCGGGTGTAATATTTTACAACATTCCTGACCCGTCGGCCCCAATTTCTCGGTGGGAACATTCTATACGTCTATAACGTTGTATATCCTAGCCTAAGGCAACCTAACATGTCGAATGTAATATTTTACAACATTCTGGCGTGTCGTCGCCTGCTTCTCGAAGGGGACATTATATACGTCTATAACGTTGTATATCTTAACCTAACGCAACCTAACATCTGGGATGTAATATATTATAACATTCCTGACGCGTCGGTCCCTACTTCTCGGTGGGAACACTGTATACGTCTATAACGATATATGTCCTAGCCTAAGGCAACCTAACATCTCGGATGTAATATTTTACAACATTCCTGGCATTTCGGTCCCTACTTCTCGGTGGGAACATTATATACGTCTATCACGTTATATATCCTACCCTAAGGCAACCTAACATATCGGATGTAATGTTTTACAACATTCTGGCGTGTCGTCGCCTGCTTCTCGAAGGGGACATTCTATACGTCTATAACGATGTATATCCAAACCTAAAGCAACCTAACAACTCGGATGTAATATTTTACAACATTCCTGTCATGTCGGACCCTACATCTCGATGGGAACATTCTATACGTCTATAACGTTGTATATCCTGGCCTAAGGCAACCTAACATCTCGGATGTAATATTTTACAACATTCCTGGCGTGTCGTCGCCTGCTTCTCGATGGGGACATTATATACGTCTATAACGTTGTATATCCTAACCCAAAGCAACCTAACTTCTGGGATGTAATATTTTACAACATTCCTGGCATGTCGGTCCCTACATCTCGCTGGGAACTTTCTATACGTCTATAACGTTGTATATCCTAACCTAAGGGAACCTAACATCTCGGGTGTAATATTTTACAACATTCCTGACCCGTCCGCCCCAATTTCTCGGTGGGAACATTCTATACGTCTATAACGTTGTATATCCTAGCCTAAGGCAACCTAACATGTCGAATGTAATATTTTACAACATTCTGGCGTGTCGTCGCCTGCTTCTCGATGGGGACATTATATACGTCTATAACGTTGTATATCCTAGCCTAAGGCAACCTAACATCTGGGATGTAATATATTATAACATTCCTGACGCGTCGGTCCCTACTTCTCGGTGGGAACACTGTATACGTCTATAACGATATATGTCCTAGCTTAAGGCAACCTAACATCTCGGATGTAATATTTTACAACATTCCTGGCATTTCGGTCCCTAATTCTCGGTGGGAACATTATATACGTCTATCACGTTATATATCCTAGCCTAAGGCAACCTAACATATCGGATGTAATGTTTTACAACATTCTGGCGTGTCGTCGCCTGCTTCTCGATGGGGACATTATATACGTCTATAACGTTGTATATCCTAACCCAAAGCAACCTAACTTCTGGGATGTAATATTTTACAAAATTCCTGGAATGTCGGTCCCTACATCTCGCTGGGAACTTTCTATACGTCTATAACGTTGTATATCCTAACCTAAGGGAACCTAACAACTCGGGTGTAATATTTTACAACATTCCTGACCCGTCGGCCCCAATTTCTCGGTGGGAACATTCTATACGTCTATAACGTTGTATATCGTAGCCTAAGGCAACCTAACATGTCGAATGTAATATTTTACAACATTCTGGCGTGTCGTCGCCTGCTTCTCGATGGGGACATTATATACGTCTATAACGTTGTATATCCTAGCCTAAGGCAACCTAACATCTGGGATGTAATATATTATAACATTCCTGACGCGTCGGTCCCTACTTCTCGGTGGGAACACTGTATACGTCTATAACGATATATGTCCTAGCCTAAGGCAACCTAACATCTCGGATGTAATATTTTACAACATTCCTGGCATTTCGGTCCCTACTTCTAGGTTGGAACATTATATACGTCTATCACGTTATATATCCTAGCCTAAGGCAACCTAACATATCGGATGTAATGTTTTACAACATTCTGGCGTGTCGTCGCCTGCTTCTCGATGGGGACATTATATACGTCTATAACGTTGTATATCCTAACCCAAAGCAACCTAACTTCTGGGATGTAATATTTTACAAAATTCCTGGAATGTCGGTCCCTACATCTCGCTGGGAACTTTCTATACGTCTATAACGTTGTATATCCTAACCTAAGGGAACCTAACAACTCGGGTGTAATATTTTACAACATTCCTGACCCGTCGGCCCCAATTTCTCGGTGGGAACATTCTATACGTCTATAACGTTGTATATCGTAGCCTAAGGCAACCTAACATGTCGAATGTAATATTTTACAACATTCTGGCGTGTCGTCGCCTGCTTCTCGAAGGGGACATTATATACGTCTATAACGTTGTATATCTTAACCTAACGCAACCTAACATCTGGGATGTAATATATTATAACATTCCTGACGCGTCGGTCCCTACTTCTCGGTGGGAACACTGTATACGTCTATAACGATATATGTCCTAGCCTAAGGCAACCTAACATCTCGGATGTAATATTTTACAACATTCCTGGCATTTCGGTCCCTACTTCTAGGTTGGAACATTATATACGTCTATCACGTTATATATCCTAGCCTAAGGCAACCTAACATATCGGATGTAATGTTTTACAACATTCTGGCGTGTCGTCGCCTGCTTCTCGATGGGGACATTATATACGTCTATAACGTTGTATATCCTAACCCAAAGCAACCTAACTTCTGGGATGTAATATTTTACAAAATTCCTGGAATGTCGGTCCCTACATCTCGCTGGGAACTTTCTATACGTCTATAACGTTGTATATCCTAACCTAAGGGAACCTAACAACTCGGGTGTAATATTTTACAACATTCCTGACCCGTCGGCCCCAATTTCTCGGTGGGAACATTCTATACGTCTATAACGTTGTATATCGTAGCCTAAGGCAACCTAACATGTCGAATGTAATATTTTACAACATTCTGGCGTGTCGTCGCCTGCTTCTCGAAGGGGACATTATATACGTCTATAACGTTGTATATCTTAACCTAACGCAACCTAACATCTGGGATGTAATATATTATAACATTCCTGACGCGTCGGTCCCTACTTCTCGGTGGGAACACTGTATACGTCTATAACGATATATGTCCTAGCCTAAGGCAACCTAACATCTCGGATGTAATATTTTACAACATTCCTGGCATTTCGGTCCCTACTTCTAGGTTGGAACATTATATACGTCTATCACGTTATATATCCTAGCCTAAGGCAACCTAACATATCGGATGTAATGTTTTACAACATTCTGGCGTGTCGTCGCCTGCTTCTCGATGGGGACATTATATACGTCTATAACGTTGTATATCCTAACCCAAAGCAACCTAACTTCTGGGATGTAATATTTTACAAAATTCCTGGAATGTCGGTCCCTACATCTCGCTGGGAACTTTCTATACGTCTATAACGTTGTATATCCTAACCTAAGGGAACCTAACAACTCGGGTGTAATATTTTACAACATTCCTGACCCGTCGGCCCCAATTTCTCGGTGGGAACATTCTATACGTCTATAACGTTGTATATCGTAGCCTAAGGCAACCTAACATGTCGAATGTAATATTTTACAACATTCTGGCGTGTCGTCGCCTGCTTCTCGAAGGGGACATTATATACGTCTATAACGTTGTATATCTTAACCTAACGCAACCTAACATCTGGGATGTAATATATTATAACATTCCTGACGCGTCGGTCCCTACTTCTCGGTGGGAACACTGTATACGTCTATAACGATATATGTCCTAGCCTAAGGCAACCTAACATCTCGGGTGTAATATTTTACAACATTCCTGACCCGTCGGCCCCAATTTCTCGGTGGGAACATTCTATACCTCTATAACGTTGTATATCCTAACCTAAGGGAACCTAACATCTCGGGTGTAATATTTTACAACATTCCTGGCATTTCGGTCCCTACTTCTTGGTGGGAATATTATATACGTCTATCACGTTATATATCCTAGCCTAAGGCAACCTAACATATCGGATGTAATGTTTTACAACATTCCTGGCGTGTCGTCGCCTGCTTCTCGATGGGAACATTATATACGTCTATAACGTTGTATATCCTAACCCAAAGCAACCTAACTTCTGGGATGTAATATTTTCCAAAATTCCTGGCATGTCGGTCCCTACATCCCGCTGGGAACTTTCTATACGTCTATAACGTAGTATATCCTAACCTAAGGGAACCTAACACTTCGGGTGTAATATTTTACAACATTCCTGACGAGTCGGCCCCTATTTCTCGGTGGGAATATTATATACGTCTATAACGTTATATATCCTAGCCTAAGGTAATCTAACATGTCGAATGTAATATTTTACAACATTCTGGCGTGTCGTCGCCTGCTTCTCGAAGGGGACATTATATACGTCTATAACGTTGTATATCTTAACCTAAGGCAACCTAACATCTGGGATGTAATATATTATAACATTCCTGACGCGTCGGTCCCTACTACTCGGTGGGAACACTGTATACGTCTATAACGATATATGTCCTAGCCTAAGGCAACCTAACATCTCGGATGTAATATTTTACAACATTCCTGGCATTTCGGTCCCTACTTCTCGGTGGGAACATTATATATGTCTATCACGTTATATATCCTAGCCTAAGGCAACCTAACATATCGGATGTAATGTTTTACAACATTCTGGCGTGTCGTCGCCTGCTTCTCGATGGGGACATTAGATACGTCTATAACGTAGTATATCCTAACCCAAGGGAACCTAACATCTCGGATGTAATATTTTACAACATTCTGGCGTGTCGTCGCCTGCTTCTCGATGGGGACATTATATACGTCTATAACGTTGTATATCCTAACCCAAAGCAACCTAACTTCTGGGATGTAATATTTTACAAAATTCCTGGCATGTCGATCCCTACATCTCGCTGGGAACTTTCTATACGTCTATAACGTTGTATATCCTAACCTAAGGGAACCTAACATCTCGGGTGTAATATTTTACAACATTCCTGACCCGTCGGCCCCAATTTCTCGGTGGGAACATTCTATACGTCTATAACGTTGTATATCCTAGCCTAAGGCAACCTAACATGTCGAATGTAATATTTTACAACATTCTGGCGTGTCGTCGCCTGCTTCTCGAAGGGGACATTATATACGTCTATAACGTTGTATATCTTAACCTAACGCAACCTAACATCTGGGATGTAATATATTATAACATTCCTGACGCGTCGGTCCCTACTTCTCGGTGGGAACACTGTATACGTCTATAACGATATATGTCCTAGCCTAAGGCAACCTAACATCTCGGATGTAATATTTTACAACATTCCTGGCATTTCGGTCCCTACTTCTCGGTGGGAACATTATATACGTCTATCACGTTATATATCCTAGCCTAAGGCAACCTAACATATCGGATGTAATGTTTCACAACATTCTGGCGTGTCGTCGCCTGCTTCTCGAAGGGGACATTCTATACGTCTATAACGATGTATATCCAAACCTAAAGCAACCTAACAACTCGGATGTAATATTTTACAACATTCCTGTCATGTCGGACCCTACATCTCGATGGGAACATTCTATACGTCTATAACGTTGTATATCCTGGCCTAAGGCAACCTAACATCTCGGATGTAATATTTTACAACATTCCTGGCGTGTCGTCGCCTGCTTCTCGATGGGGACATTATATACGTCTATAACGTTGTATATCCTAACCCAAAGCAACCTAACTTCTGGGATGTAATATTTTACAACATTCCTGGCATGTCGGTCCCTACATCTCGCTGGGAACTTTCTATACGTCTATAACGTTGTATATCCTAACCTAAGGGAACCTAACATCTCGGGTGTAATATTTTACAACATTCCTGACCCGTCCGCCCCAATTTCTCGGTGGGAACATTCTATACGTCTATAACGTTGTATATCCTAGCCTAAGGCAACCTAACATGTCGAATGTAATATTTTACAACATTCTGGCGTGTCGTCGCCTGCTTCTCGAAGGGGACATTATATACGTCTATAACGTTGTATATCTTAACCTAACGCAACCTAACATCTGGGATGTAATATATTATAACATTCCTGACGCGTCGGTCCCTACTTCTCGGTGGGAACACTGTATACGTCTATAACGATATATGTCCTAGCCTAAGGCAACCTAACATCTCGGATGTAATATTTTACAACATTCGTGGCATTTCGGTCCCTACATCTCGCTGGGAACTTTCTATACGTCTATAACGTTGTATATCCTAACCTAAGGGAACCTAACATCTCGGGTGTAATATTTTACAACATTCCTGACCCGTCGGCCCCAATTTCTCGGTGGGAACATTCTATACGTCTATAACGTTGTATATCCTAGCCTAAGGCAACCTAACATGTCGAATGTAATATTTTACAACATTCTGGCGTGTCGTCGCCTGCTTCTCGAAGGGGACATTCTATACGTCTATAACGATGTATATCCAAACCTAAAGCAACCTAACAACTCGGAAGTAATATTTTACAACATTCCTGTCATGTCGGACCCTACATCTCGATGGGAACATTATATAAGTCTATAACGATGTATATCCAAACCTAAAGCAACCTAACAACTCGGATGTAATATTTTACAACATTCCTGGCATGTCGGTCCCTACATCTCGCTGGGAACTTTCTATACGTCTATAACGTTGTATATCCTAACCTAAGGGAACCTAAAATCTCGGGTGTAATATTTTACAACATTCCTGACCCGTCGGCCCCAATTTCTCGGTGGGAACATTCTATACGTCTATAACGTTGTATATCCTAACCTAAGGGAACCTAACATATCGGATGTAATGTTTTACAACATTCTGGCGTGTCGTCGCCTGCTTCTCGATGGGGACATTAGATACGTCTATAACGTTGTATATCCTAACCTAAGGGAACCTAACATCTCGGATGTAATATTTTACAACATTCTGGCGTGTCGTCGCCTGCTTCTCGATGGGGACATTATATACGTCTATAACGTTGTATATCCTAGCCTAAGGCAACCTAACATCTCGGATGTAATATTTTACAACATTCCTGGCGTGTCGTCGCCTGCTTCTCGATGGGAACATTATATACGTCTATAACGTTGTATATCCTAACCCAAAGCAACCTAACTTCTGGGATGTAATATTTTACAAAATTCCTGGCATTTCGGTCCCTACATCTCGCTGGGAACTTTCTATACGTCTATAACGTTGTATATCCTAACCTAAGGGAACCTAACATCTCGGGTGTAATATTTTACAACATTCCTGACCCGTCGGCCCCAATTTCTCGGTGGGAACATTCTATACGTCTATAACGTTGTATATCCTAGCCTAAGGCAACCTAACATGTCGAATGTAATATTTTACAACATTCTGGCGTGTCGTCGCCTGCTTCTCGAAGGGGACATTCTATACGTCTATAACGATGTATATCCAAACCTAAAGCAACCTAACAACTCGGAAGTAATATTTTACAACATTCCTGTCATGTCGGACCCTACATCTCGATGGGAACATTATATAAGTCTATAACGATATATATCCAAACCTAAAGCAACCTAACAACTCGGATGTAATATTTTACAACATTCCTGGCATGTCGGTCCCTACATCTCGCTGGGAACTTTCTATACGTCTATAACGTTGTATATCCTAACCTAAGGGAACCTAAAATCTCGGGTGTAATATTTTACAACATTCCTGACCCGTCGGCCCCAATTTCTCGGTGGGAACATTCTATACGTCTATAACGTTGTATATCCTAACCTAAGGGAACCTAACATATCGGATGTAATGTTTTACAACATTCTGGCGTGTCGTCGCCTGCTTCTCGATGGGGACATTAGATACGTCTATAACGTTGTATATCCTAACCTAAGGGAACCTAACATCTCGGATGTAATATTTTACAACATTCTGGCGTGTCGTCGCCTGCTTCTCGATGGGGACATTATATACGTCTATAACGTTGTATATCCTAGCCTAAGGCAACCTAACATCTCGGATGTAATATTTTACAACATTCCTGGCGTGTCGTCGCCTGCTTCTCGATGGGAACATTATATACGTCTATAACGTTGTATATCCTAACCCAAAGCAACCTAACTTCTGGGATGTAATATTTTACAAAATTCCTGGCATGTCGGTCCCTACATCTCGCTGGGAACTTTCTATACGTCTATAACGTTGTATATCCTAACCTAAGGGAACCTAACATCTCGGGTGTAATATTTTACAACATTCCTGACCCGTCGGCCCCAATTTCTCGGTGGGAACATTCTATACGTCTATAACGTTGTATATCCTAGCCTAAGGCAACCTAACATGTCGAATGTAATATTTTACAACATTCTGGCGAGTCGTCGCCTGCTTCTCGAAGGGGACATTATATACGTCTATAACGTTGTATATCTTAACCTAACGCAACCTAACTTCTGGGATGTCATATTTTACAACATTCCTGACGCTTCGGCCCCTATTTCTCGGTGGGAACATTATATACGTCTATCACGTTATATATCCTAGCCTAAGGCAACCTAACATATCGGATGTAACATTTCACAACATTCTGGCGTGTCGTCGCCTGCTTCTCGAAGGGGACATTATATACGTCTATAACGTTGTATATCCTAACCTAACGCAACCTAACATCTGGGATGTAATATTTTACAACATTCCTGACGCGTCGATCCCTACTTCTCGGTGGGAACATTGTATACGTCTATAAATATATATGTCCTAGCTTAAGGCAACCTAACATCTCGGATGTAATATTTTACAACATTCCTGGCATGTCGGTCCCTACATCTCGGTGGGAACATTCTATACGTCTATAACGTTGTATATCCTAACCTAAGGGTGCCTACCATTTCGCGTGTAATATTTTACAACGTTCCTGACGCGTCGGCCCCTATTTCTCGGTGGGAATATTATATTCGTCTATAACGTTATATATCCTAGCCTAAGGCAACCTAACATTTCGAATGTAATATTTTACAACATTCTGGCGTGTTGTCGCCTGCTTCTCGAAGGGGACATTATATACGTCTATAACGTTGTATATCGTAACCCAAAGAAACCTAACTTCTGGGATGTAATATTTTACAACATTCCTGGCATGTCGGTCCCTACATCTCGCTGGGAACTTTCTATACGTCTATAACGTTGTATGTCCTAACCTAAGGGAACCTAACATCTCGGGTGTAATATTTTACAACATTCCTGACCCGTCGGCCCCAATTTCTCGGTGGGAACATTCTATACCTCTATAACGTTGTATATCCTAACCTAAGGGAACCTAACATCTCGGGTGTAATATTTTACAACATTCCTGGCATTTCGGTCCCTACTTCTCGGTGGGAATATTATATACGTCTATCACGTTATATATCCTAGCCTAAGGCAACCTAACATATCGGATGTAATGTTTTACAACATTCTGGCGTGTCGTCGCCTGCTTCTCGATGGGGACATTAGATACGTCTATAACGTAGTATATCCTAACCCAAGGGAAACTAACATCTCGGATGTAATATTTTACAACATTCTGGCGTGTCGTCGCCTGCTTCTCGATGGGGACATTATATACGTCTATAACGTTGTATATCCTAACCCAAAGCAACCTAACTTCTGGGATGTAATATTTTACAAAATTCCTGGCATGTCGGTCCCTACATCTCGCTGGGAACTTTCTATACGTCTATAACGTTGTATATCCTAACCTAAGGGAACCTAACATCTCGGGTGTAATATTTTACAACATTCCTGACCCGTCGGCCCCAATTTCTCGGTGGGAACATTCTATACGTCTATAACGTTGTATATCCTAGCCTAAGGCAACCTAACATGTCGAATGTAATATTTTACAACATTCTGGCGTGTCGTCGCCTGCTTCTCGAAGGGGACATTATATACGTCTATAACGTTGTATATCTTAACCTAACGCAACCTAACATCTGGGATGTAATATATTATAACATTCCTGACGCGTCGGTCCCTACTTCTCGGTGGGAACACTGTATACGTCTATAACGATATATGTCCTAGCCTAAGGCAACCTAACATCTCGGATGTAATATTTTACAACATTCCTGGCATTTCGGTCCCTACTTCTCGGTGGGAACATTATATACGTCTATCACGTTATATATCCTACCCTAAGGCAACCTAACATATCGGATGTAATGTTTTACAACATTCTGGCGTGTCGTCGCCTGCTTCTCGAAGGGGACATTCTATACGTCTATAACGATGTATATCCAAACCTAAAGCAACCTAACAACTCGGATGTAATATTTTACAACATTCCTGTCATGTCGGACCCTACATCTCGATGGGAACATTCTATACGTCTATAACGTTGTATATCCTGGCCTAAGGCAACCTAACATCTCGGATGTAATATTTTACAACATTCCTGGCGTGTCGTCGCCTGCTTCTCGATGGGGACATTATATACGTCTATAACGTTGTATATCCTAACCCAAAGCAACCTAACTTCTGGGATGTAATATTTTACAACATTCCTGGCATGTCGGTCCCTACATCTCGCTGGGAACTTTCTATACGTCTATAACGTTGTATATCCTAACCTAAGGGAACCTAACATCTCGGGTGTAATATTTTACAACATTCCTGACCCGTCCGCCCCAATTTCTCGGTGGGAACATTCTATACGTCTATAACGTTGTATATCCTAGCCTAAGGCAACCTAACATGTCGAATGTAATATTTTACAACATTCTGGCGTGTCGTCGCCTGCTTCTCGATGGGGACATTATATACGTCTATAACGTTGTATATCCTAGCCTAAGGCAACCTAACATCTGGGATGTAATATATTATAACATTCCTGACGCGTCGGTCCCTACTTCTCGGTGGGAACACTGTATACGTCTATAACGATATATGTCCTAGCTTAAGGCAACCTAACATCTCGGATGTAATATTTTACAACATTCCTGGCATTTCGGTCCCTAATTCTCGGTGGGAACATTATATACGTCTATCACGTTATATATCCTAGCCTAAGGCAACCTAACATATCGGATGTAATGTTTTACAACATTCTGGCGTGTCGTCGCCTGCTTCTCGATGGGGACATTATATACGTCTATAACGTTGTATATCCTAACCCAAAGCAACCTAACTTCTGGGATGTAATATTTTACAAAATTCCTGGAATGTCGGTCCCTACATCTCGCTGGGAACTTTCTATACGTCTATAACGTTGTATATCCTAACCTAAGGGAACCTAACAACTCGGGTGTAATATTTTACAACATTCCTGACCCGTCGGCCCCAATTTCTCGGTGGGAACATTCTATACGTCTATAACGTTGTATATCGTAGCCTAAGGCAACCTAACATGTCGAATGTAATATTTTACAACATTCTGGCGTGTCGTCGCCTGCTTCTCGATGGGGACATTATATACGTCTATAACGTTGTATATCCTAGCCTAAGGCAACCTAACATCTGGGATGTAATATATTATAACATTCCTGACGCGTCGGTCCCTACTTCTCGGTGGGAACACTGTATACGTCTATAACGATATATGTCCTAGCCTAAGGCAACCTAACATCTCGGATGTAATATTTTACAACATTCCTGGCATTTCGGTCCCTACTTCTAGGTTGGAACATTATATACGTCTATCACGTTATATATCCTAGCCTAAGGCAACCTAACATATCGGATGTAATGTTTTACAACATTCTGGCGTGTCGTCGCCTGCTTCTCGATGGGGACATTATATACGTCTATAACGTTGTATATCCTAACCCAAAGCAACCTAACTTCTGGGATGTAATATTTTACAAAATTCCTGGAATGTCGGTCCCTACATCTCGCTGGGAACTTTCTATACGTCTATAACGTTGTATATCCTAACCTAAGGGAACCTAACAACTCGGGTGTAATATTTTACAACATTCCTGACCCGTCGGCCCCAATTTCTCGGTGGGAACATTCTATACGTCTATAACGTTGTATATCGTAGCCTAAGGCAACCTAACATGTCGAATGTAATATTTTACAACATTCTGGCGTGTCGTCGCCTGCTTCTCGAAGGGGACATTATATACGTCTATAACGTTGTATATCTTAACCTAACGCAACCTAACATCTGGGATGTAATATATTATAACATTCCTGACGCGTCGGTCCCTACTTCTCGGTGGGAACACTGTATACGTCTATAACGATATATGTCCTAGCCTAAGGCAACCTAACATCTCGGATGTAATATTTTACAACATTCCTGGCATTTCGGTCCCTACTTCTAGGTTGGAACATTATATACGTCTATCACGTTATATATCCTAGCCTAAGGCAACCTAACATATCGGATGTAATGTTTTACAACATTCTGGCGTGTCGTCGCCTGCTTCTCGATGGGGACATTATATACGTCTATAACGTTGTATATCCTAACCCAAAGCAACCTAACTTCTGGGATGTAATATTTTACAAAATTCCTGGAATGTCGGTCCCTACATCTCGCTGGGAACTTTCTATACGTCTATAACGTTGTATATCCTAACCTAAGGGAACCTAACAACTCGGGTGTAATATTTTACAACATTCCTGACCCGTCGGCCCCAATTTCTCGGTGGGAACATTCTATACGTCTATAACGTTGTATATCGTAGCCTAAGGCAACCTAACATGTCGAATGTAATATTTTACAACATTCTGGCGTGTCGTCGCCTGCTTCTCGAAGGGGACATTATATACGTCTATAACGTTGTATATCTTAACCTAACGCAACCTAACATCTGGGATGTAATATATTATAACATTCCTGACGCGTCGGTCCCTACTTCTCGGTGGGAACACTGTATACGTCTATAACGATATATGTCCTAGCCTAAGGCAACCTAACATCTCGGATGTAATATTTTACAACATTCCTGGCATTTCGGTCCCTACTTCTCGGTGGGAACATTATATACGTCTATCACGTTATATATCCTAGCCTAAGGCAACCTAACATATCGGATGTAATGTTTTACAACATTCTGGCTTGTCGTCGCCTGCTTCTCGATGGGGACATTATATACGTCTATAACGTTGTATATCCTAACCCAAAGCAACCTAACTTCTGGGATATAATATTTTACAACATTCCTGGCATGTCGGTCCCTACATCTCGCTGGGAACTTTCTATACGTCTATAACGTTGTATATCCTAACCTAAGGGAACCTAACATCTCGGGTGTAATATTTTACAACATTCCTGACCCGTCGGCCCCAATTTCTCGGTGGGAACATTCTATACCTCTATAACGTTGTATATCCTAACCTAAGGGAACCTAACATCTCGGGTGTAATATTTTACAACATTCCTGGCATTTCGGTCCCTACTTCTTGGTGGGAATATTATATACGTCTATCACGTTATATATCCTAGCCTAAGGCAACCTAACATATCGGATGTAATGTTTTACAACATTCCTGGCGTGTCGTCGCCTGCTTCTCGATGGGAACATTATATACGTCTATAACGTTGTATATCCTAACCCAAAGCAACCTAACTTCTGGGATGTAATATTTTCCAAAATTCCTGGCATGTCGGTCCCTACATCCCGCTGGGAACTTTCTATACGTCTATAACGTAGTATATCCTAACCTAAGGGAACCTAACACTTCGTGTGTAATATTTTACAACATTCCTGACGAGTCGGCCCCTATTTCTCGGTGGGAATATTATATACGTCTATAACGTTATATATCCTAGCCTAAGGTAATCTAACATGTCGAATGTAATATTTTACAACATTCTGGCGTGTCGTCGCCTGCTTCTCGAAGGGGACATTATATACGTCTATAACGTTGTATATCTTAACCTAAGGCAACCTAACATCTGGGATGTAATATATTATAACATTCCTGACGCGTCGGTCCCTACTACTCGGTGGGAACACTGTATACGTCTATAACGATATATGTCCTAGCCTAAGGCAACCTAACATCTCGGATGTAATATTTTACAACATTCCTGGCATTTCGGTCCCTACTTCTCGGTGGGAACATTATATACGTCTATCACGTTATATATCCTAGCCTAAGGCAACCTAACATATCGGATGTAATGTTTTACAACATTCTGGCGTGTCGTCGCCTGCTTCTCGATGGGGACATTAGATACGTCTATAACGTAGTATATCCTAACCCAAGGGAACCTAACATCTCGGATGTAATATTTTACAACATTCCTGGCGTGTCGTCGCCTGCTTCTCGATGGGGACATTATATACGTCTATAACGTTGTATATCCTAACCCAAAGCAACCTAACTTCTGGGATGTAATATTTTACAACATTCCTGGCATGTCGGTCCCTACATCTCGCTGGGAACTTTCTATACGTCTATAACGTTGTATATCCTAACCTAAGGGAACCTAACATCTCGGGTGTAATATTTTACAACATTCCTGACCCGTCCGCCCCAATTTCTCGGTGGGAACATTCTATACGTCTATAACGTTGTATATCCTAGCCTAAGGCAACCTAACATGTCGAATGTAATATTTTACAACATTCTGGCGTGTCGTCGCCTGCTTCTCGAAGGGGACATTATATACGTCTATAACGTTGTATATCTTAACCTAACGCAACCTAACATCTGGGATGTAATATATTATAACATTCCTGACGCGTCGGTCCCTACTTCTCGGTGGGAACACTGTATACGTCTATAACGATATATGTCCTAGCCTAAGGCAACCTAACATCTCGGATGTAATATTTTACAACATTCGTGGCATTTCGGTCCCTACATCTCGCTGGGAACTTTCTATACGTCTATAACGTTGTATATCCTAACCTAAGGGAACCTAACATCTCGGGTGTAATATTTTACAACATTCCTGACCCGTCGGCCCCAATTTCTCGGTGGGAACATTCTATACGTCTATAACGTTGTATATCCTAGCCTAAGGCAACCTAACATGTCGAATGTAATATTTTACAACATTCTGGCGTGTCGTCGCCTGCTTCTCGAAGGGGACATTCTATACGTCTATAACGATGTATATCCAAACCTAAAGCAACCTAACAACTCGGAAGTAATATTTTACAACATTCCTGTCATGTCGGACCCTACATCTCGATGGGAACATTATATAAGTCTATAACGATGTATATCCAAACCTAAAGCAACCTAACAACTCGGATGTAATATTTTACAACATTCCTGGCATGTCGGTCCCTACATCTCGCTGGGAACTTTCTATACGTCTATAACGTTGTATATCCTAACCTAAGGGAACCTAAAATCTCGGGTGTAATATTTTACAACATTCCTGACCCGTCGGCCCCAATTTCTCGGTGGGAACATTCTATACGTCTATAACGTTGTATATCCTAACCTAAGGGAACCTAACATATCGGATGTAATGTTTTACAACATTCTGGCGTGTCGTCGCCTGCTTCTCGATGGGGACATTAGATACGTCTATAACGTTGTATATCCTAACCTAAGGGAACCTAACATCTCGGATGTAATATTTTACAACATTCTGGCGTGTCGTCGCCTGCTTCTCGATGGGGACATTATATACGTCTATAACGTTGTATATCCTAGCCTAAGGCAACCTAACATCTCGGATGTAATATTTTACAACATTCCTGGCGTGTCGTCGCCTGCTTCTCGATGGGAACATTATATACGTCTATAACGTTGTATATCCTAACCCAAAGCAACCTAACTTCTGGGATGTAATATTTTACAAAATTCCTGGCATTTCGGTCCCTACATCTCGCTGGGAACTTTCTATACGTCTATAACGTTGTATATCCTAACCTAAGGGAACCTAACATCTCGGGTGTAATATTTTACAACATTCCTGACCCGTCGGCCCCAATTTCTCGGTGGGAACATTCTATACGTCTATAACGTTGTATATCCTAGCCTAAGGCAACCTAACATGTCGAATGTAATATTTTACAACATTCTGGCGTGTCGTCGCCTGCTTCTCGAAGGGGACATTCTATACGTCTATAACGATGTATATCCAAACCTAAAGCAACCTAACAACTCGGAAGTAATATTTTACAACATTCCTGTCATGTCGGACCCTACATCTCGATGGGAACATTATATAAGTCTATAACGATATATATCCAAACCTAAAGCAACCTAACAACTCGGATGTAATATTTTACAACATTCCTGGCATGTCGGTCCCTACATCTCGCTGGGAACTTTCTATACGTCTATAACGTTGTATATCCTAACCTAAGGGAACCTAAAATCTCGGGTGTAATATTTTACAACATTCCTGACCCGTCGGCCCCAATTTCTCGGTGGGAACATTCTATACGTCTATAACGTTGTATATCCTAACCTAAGGGAACCTAACATATCGGATGTAATGTTTTACAACATTCTGGCGTGTCGTCGCCTGCTTCTCGATGGGGACATTAGATACGTCTATAACGTTGTATATCCTAACCTAAGGGAACCTAACATCTCGGATGTAATATTTTACAACATTCTGGCGTGTCGTCGCCTGCTTCTCGATGGGGACATTATATACGTCTATAACGTTGTATATCCTAGCCTAAGGCAACCTAACATCTCGGATGTAATATTTTACAACATTCCTGGCGTGTCGTCGCCTGCTTCTCGATGGGAACATTATATACGTCTATAACGTTGTATATCCTAACCCAAAGCAACCTAACTTCTGGGATGTAATATTTTACAAAATTCCTGGCATGTCGGTCCCTACATCTCGCTGGGAACTTTCTATACGTCTATAACGTTGTATATCCTAACCTAAGGGAACCTAACATCTCGGGTGTAATATTTTACAACATTCCTGACCCGTCGGCCCCAATTTCTCGGTGGGAACATTCTATACGTCTATAACGTTGTATATCCTAGCCTAAGGCAACCTAACATGTCGAATGTAATATTTTACAACATTCTGGCGTGTCGTCGCCTGCTTCTCGAAGGGGACATTATATACGTCTATAACGTTGTATATCTCAACCTAACGCAACCTAACATCTGGGATGTAATATATTATAACATTCCTGACGCGTCGGTCCCTACTTCTCGGTGGGAACACTGTATACGTCTATAACGATATATGTCCTAGCCTAAGGCAACCTAACATCTCGGATGTAATATTTTACAACATTCCTGGCATTTCGGTCCCTACTTCTCGGTGGGAACATTATATACGTCTATCACGTTATATATCCTAGCCTAAGGCAACCTAACATATCGGATGTAATGTTTTACAACATTCTGGCGTGTCGTCGCCTGCTTCTCGATGGGGACATTATATACGTCTATAACGTTGTATATCCTAACCCAAAGCAACCTAACTTCTGGGATGTAATATTTTACAAAATTCCTGGCATGTCGGTCCCTACATCTCGCTGGGAACTTTCTATACGTCTATAACGTTGTATATCCTAACCTAAGGGAACCTAACATCTCGGGTGTAATATTTTACAACATTCCTGACCCGTCGGCCCCAATTTCTCGGTGGGAACATTCTATACGTCTATAACGCTGTATATCCTAGCCTAAGGCAACCTAACATGTCGAATGTAATATTTTACAACATTCTGGCGTGTCGTCGCCTGCTTCTCGAAGGGGACATTATATACGTCTACAACGTTGTATATCTTAACCTAACGCAACCTAACATCTGGGATGTAATATATTATAATATTCCTGACGCGTCGGTCCCTACTTCTCGGTGGGAACACTGTATACGTCTATAACGATATATGTCCTAGCCTAAGGCAACCTAACGTCTCGGATGTAATATTTTACAACATTCCTGGCATGTCGGACCCTACATCTCGCTGGGAACTTTCTATACGTCTATAACGTTGTATATCCTAACCTAAGGGAACCTAACATCTCGGGTGTAATATTTTACAACATTCCTGACCCGTCGGCCCCAATTTCTCGGTGGGAACATTCTATACCTCTATAACGTTGTATATCCTAACCTAAGGGAACCTAACATCTCGGGTGTAATATTTTACAACATTCCTGGCATTTCGGTCCCTACTTCTCGGTGGGAATATTATATACGTCTATCACGTTATATATCCTAGCCTAAGGCAACCTAACATATCGGATGTAATGTTTTACAACATTCTCGCGTGTCGTCGCCTGCTTCTCGAAGGGGACATTATATACGTCTATAACGTTGTATATCGTAACCCAAAGAAACCTAACTTCTGGGATGTAATATTTTACAACATTCCTGGCATGTCGGTCCCCACGTCTCGGTGGGAACATTATATAAGTCTATAACGATGTATATCCAAACCTAAAGCAACCTAACAACTCGGATGTAATATTTTACAACATTCCTGGCATGTCGGTCCCTACATCTCGCTGGGAACTTTCTATACGTCTATAACGTTGTATATCCTAACCTAAGGGAACCTAACATCTCGGGTGTAATATTTTACAACATTCCTGACCCGTCGGCCCCAATTTCTCGGTGGGAACATTCTATACGTCTATAACGTTGTATATCCTAACCTAAGGGAACCTAACATATCGGATGTAATGTTTTACAACATTCTGGCGTGTCGTCGCCTGCTTCTCGATGGGGACATTAGATACGTCTATAACGTTGTATATCCTAACCTAAGGGAACCTAACATCTCGGATGTAATATTTTACAACATTCTGGCGTGTCGTCGCCTGCTTCTCGATGGGGACATTATATACGTCAATAACGTTGTATATCCTAGCCTAAGGCAACCTAACATGTCGAATGTAATATTTTACAACATTCTGGCGTGTCGTCGCCTGCTTCTCGAAGGGGACATTATATACGTCTATAACGTTGTATATCTTAACCTAACGCAACCTAACATCTGGGATGTAATATATTATAACATTCCTGACGCGTCGGTCCCTACTTCTCGGTGGGAACACTGTATACGTCTATAACGATATATGTCCTAGCCTAAGGCAACCTAACATCTCGGATGTAATATTTTACAACATTCCTGGCATTTCGGTCCCTACTTCTCGGTGGGAACATTATATACGTCTATCACGTTATATATCCTAGCCTAAGGCAACCTAACATATCGGATGTAATGTTTTACAACGTTCTGGCGTGTCGTCGCCTGCTTCTCGATGGGGACATTATATACGTCTATAACGTTGTATATCCTAACCCAAAGCAACCTAACTTCTGGGATGTAATATTTTACAAAATTCCTGGCATGTCGGTCCCTACATCTCGCTGGGAACTTTCTATACGTCTATAACGTTGTATATCCTAACCTAAGGGAACCTAACATCTCGGGTGTAATATTTTACAACATTCCTGACCCGTCGGCCCCAATTTCTCGGTGGGAACATTCTATACGTCTATAACGCTGTATATCCTAGCCTAAGGCAACCTAACATGTCGAATGTAATATTTTACAACATTCTGGCGTGTCGTCGCCTGCTTCTCGAAGGGGACATTATATACGTCTACAACGTTGTATATCTTAACCTAACGCAACCTAACATCTGGGATGTAATATATTATAATATTCCTGACGCGTCGGTCCCTACTTCTCGGTGGGAACACTGTATACGTCTATAACGATATATGTCCTAGCCTAAGGCAACCTAACGTCTCGGATGTAATATTTTACAACATTCCTGGCATGTCGGACCCTACATCTCGCTGGGAACTTTCTATACGTCTATAACGTTGTATATCCTAACCTAAGGGAACCTAACATCTCGGGTGTAATATTTTACAACATTCCTGACCCGTCGGCCCCAATTTCTCGGTGGGAACATTCTATACCTCTATAACGTTGTATATCCTAACCTAAGGGAACCTAACATCTCGGGTGTAATATTTTACAACATTCCTGGCATTTCGGTCCCTACTTCTCGGTGGGAATATTATATACGTCTATCACGTTATATATCCTAGCCTAAGGCAACCTAACATATCGGATGTAATGTTTTACAACATTCTCGCGTGTCGTCGCCTGCTTCTCGAAGGGGACATTATATACGTCTATAACGTTGTATATCGTAACCCAAAGAAACCTAACTTCTGGGATGTAATATTTTACAACATTCCTGGCATGTCGGTCCCCACGTCTCGGTGGGAACATTATATAAGTCTATAACGATGTATATCCAAACCTAAAGCAACCTAACAACTCGGATGTAATATTTTACAACATTCCTGGCATGTCGGTCCCTACATCTCGCTGGGAACTTTCTATACGTCTATAACGTTGTATATCCTAACCTAAGGGAACCTAACATCTCGGGTGTAATATTTTACAACATTCCTGACCCGTCGGCCCCAATTTCTCGGTGGGAACATTCTATACGTCTATAACGTTGTATATCCTAACCTAAGGGAACCTAACATATCGGATGTAATGTTTTACAACATTCTGGCGTGTCGTCGCCTGCTTCTCGATGGGGACATTAGATACGTCTATAACGTTGTATATCCTAACCTAAGGGAACCTAACATCTCGGATGTAATATTTTACAACATTCTGGCGTGTCGTCGCCTGCTTCCCGATGGGGACATTATATACGTCTATAACGTTGTATATCCTAGCCTAAGGCAACCTAACATGTCGAATGTAATATTTTACAACATTCTGGCGTGTCGTCGCCTGCTTCTCGAAGGGGACATTATATACGTCTATAACGTTGTATATCTTAACCTAACGCAACCTAACATCTGGGATGTAATATATTATAACATTCCTGACGCGTCGGTCCCTACTTCTCGGTGGGAACACTGTATACGTCTATAACGATATATGTCCTAGCCTAAGGCAACCTAACATCTCGGATGTAATATTTTACAACATTCCTGGCATTTCGGTCCCTACTTCTCGGTGGGAACATTATATACGTCTATCACGTTATATATCCTAGCCTAAGGCAACCTAACATATCGGATGTAATGTTTTACAACGTTCTGGCGTGTCGTCGCCTGCTTCTCGATGGGGACATTATATACGTCTATAACGTTGTATATCCTAACCCAAAGCAACCTAACTTCTGGGATGTAATATTTTACAAAATTCCTGGCATGTCGGTCCCTACATCTCGCTGGGAACTTTCTATACGTCTATAACGTTGTATATCCTAACCTAAGGGAACCTAACATCTCGGGTGTAATATTTTACAACATTCCTGACCCGTCGGCCCCAATTTCTCGGTGGGAACATTCTATACGTCTATAACGCTGTATATCCTAGCCTAAGGCAACCTAACATGTCGAATGTAATATTTTACAACATTCTGGCGTGTCGTCGCCTGCTTCTCGAAGGGGACATTATATACGTCTACAACGTTGTATATCTTAACCTAACGCAACCTAACATCTGGGATGTAATATATTATAACATTCCTGACGCGTCGGTCCCTACTTCTCGGTGGGAACACTGTATACGTCTATAACGATATATGTCCTAGCCTAAGGCAACCTAACATCTCGGATGTAATATTTTACAACATTCCTGGCATGTCGGACCCTACATCTCGCTGGGAACTTTCTATACGTCTATAACGTTGTATATCCTAACCTAAGGGAACCTAACATCTCGGGTGTAATATTTTACAACATTCCTGACCCGTCGGCCCCAATTTCTCGGTGGGAACATTCTATACGTCTATAACGTTGTATATCCTAACCTAACGGAACCTAACATATCGGATGTAATGTTTTACAACATTCTGGCGTGTCGTCGCCTGCTTCTCGATGGGGACAATAGATACGTCTATAACGTTGTATATCCTAACGTAAGGGAACCTAACATCTCGGATGTAATATTTTACAACATTCTGGCGTGTCGTCGCCTGCTTCTCGATGGGGACATTATATACGTCTATAACGTTGTATATCCTAGCCTAAGGCAACCTAACATCTCGGATGTAATATTTTACAACATTCCTGGCGTGTCGTCGCCTGCTTCTCGATGGGAACATTATATACGTCTATAACGTTGTATATCCTAACCCAAAGCAACCTAACTTCTGGGATGTAATATTTTACAAAATTCCTGGCATGTCGGTCCCTACATCTCGCTGGGAACTTTCTATACGTCTATAACGTTGTATATCCTAACCTAAGGGAACCTAACATCTCGGGTGTAATATTTTACAACATTCCTGACCCGTCGGCCCCAATTTCTCGGTGGGAACATTCTATACGTCTATAACGTTGTATATCCTAGCCTAAGGCAACCTAACATGTCGAATGTAATATTTTACAACATTCTGGCGTGTCGTCGCCTGCTTCTCGAAGGGGACATTATATACGTCTATAACGTTGTATATCTTAACCTAACGCAACCTAACATCTGGGATGTAATATATTATAACATTCCTGACGCGTCGGTCCCTACTTCTCGGTGGGAACACTGTATACGTCTATAACGATATATGTCCTAGCCTAAGGCAACCTAACATCTCGGATGTAATATTTTACAACATTCCTGGCATTTCGGTCCCTACATCTCGCTGGGAACTTTCTATACGTCTATAACGTTGTATATCCTAACCTAAGGGAACCTAACATCTCGGGTGTAATATTTTACAACATTCCTGACCCGTCGGCCCCAATTTCTCGGTGGGAACATTCTATACCTCTATAACGTTGTATATCCTAACCTAAGGGAACCTAACATCTCGGGTGTAATATTTTACAACATTCCTGGCATTTCGGTCCCTACTTCTCGGTGGGAATATTATATACGTCTATCACGTTATATATCCTAGCCTAAGGCAACCTAACATATCGGATGTAATGTTTTACAACGTTCTGGCGTGTCGTCGCCTGCTTCTCGATGGGGACATTATATACGTCTATAACGTTGTATATCCTAACCCAAAGCAACCTAACTTCTGGGATGTAATATTTTACAAAATTCCTGGCATGTCGGTCCCTACATCTCGCTGGGAACTTTCTATACGTCTATAACGTTGTATATCCTAACCTAAGGGAACCTAACATCTCGGGTGTAATATTTTACAACATTCCTGACCCGTCGGCCCCAATTTCTCGGTGGGAACATTCTATACGTCTATAACGCTGTATATCCTAGCCTAAGGCAACCTAACATGTCGAATGTAATATTTTACAACATTCTGGCGTGTCGTCGCCTGCTTCTCGAAGGGGACATTATATACGTCTACAACGTTGTATATCTTAACCTAACGCAACCTAACATCTGGGATGTAATATATTATAACATTCCTGACGCGTCGGTCCCTACTTCTCGGTGGGAACACTGTATACGTCTATAACGATATATGTCCTAGCCTAAGGCAACCTAACATCTCGGATGTAATATTTTACAACATTCCTGGCATGTCGGACCCTACATCTCGCTGGGAACTTTCTATACGTCTATAACGTTGTATATCCTAACCTAAGGGAACCTAACATCTCGGGTGTAATATTTTACAACATTCCTGACCCGTCGGCCCCAATTTCTCGGTGGGAACATTCTATACGTCTATAACGTTGTATATCCTAACCTAAGGGAACCTAACATATCGGATGTAATGTTTTACAACATTCTGGCGTGTCGTCGCCTGCTTCTCGATGGGGACATTAGATACGTCTATAACGTTGTATATCCTAACGTAAGGGAACCTAACATCTCGGATGTAATATGTTACAACATTCTGGCGTGTCGTCGCCTGCTTCTCGATGGGGACATTATATACGTCTATAACGTTGTATATCCTAGCCTAAGGCAACCTAACATCTCGGATGTAATATTTTACAACATTCCTGGCGTGTCGTCGCCTGCTTCTCGATGGGAACATTATATACGTCTATAACGTTGTATATCCTAACCCAAAGCAACCTAACTTCTGGGATGTAATATTTTACAAAATTCCTGGCATGTCGGTCCCTACATCTCGCTGGGAACTTTCTATACGTCTATAACGTTGTATATCCTAACCTAAGGGAACCTAACATCTCGGGTGTAATATTTTACAACATTCCTGACCCGTCGGCCCCAATTTCTCGGTGGGAACATTCTATACGTCTATAACGTTGTATATCCTAGCCTAAGGCAACCTAACATGTCGAATGTAATATTTTACAACATTCTGGCGTGTCGTCGCCTGCTTCTCGAAGGGGACATTATATACGTCTATAACGTTGTATATCTTAACCTAACGCAACCTAACATCTGGGATGTAATATATTATAACATTCCTGACGCGTCGGTCCCTACTTCTCGGTGGGAACACTGTATACGTCTATAACGATATATGTCCTAGCCTAAGGCAACCTAACATCTCGGATGTAATATTTTACAACATTCCTGGCATTTCGGTCCCTACTTCTCGGTGGGAACATTATATACGTCTATCACGTTATATATCCTAGCCTAAGGCAACCTAACATATCGGATGTAATGTTTTACAACGTTCTGGCGTGTCGTCGCCTGCTTCTCGATGGGGACATTATATACGTCTATAACGTTGTATATCCTAACCCAAAGCAACCTAACTTCTGGGATGTAATATTTTACAAAATTCCTGGCATGTCGGTCCCTACATCTCGCTGGGAACTTTCTATACGTCTATAACGTTGTATATCCTAACCTAAGGGAACCTAACACCTCGGGTGTAATATTTTACAACATTCCTGACCCGTCGGCCCCAATTTCTCGGTGGGAACATTCTATACGTCTATAACGCTGTATATCCTAGCCTAAGGCAACCTAACATGTCGAATGTAATATTTTACAACATTCTGGCGTGTCGTCGCCTGCTTCTCGAAGGGGACATTATATACGTCTACAACGTTGTATATCTTAACCTAACGCAACCTAACATCTGGGATGTAATATATTATAACATTCCTGACGCGTCGGTCCCTACTTCTCGGTGGGAACACTGTATACGTCTATAACGATATATGTCCTAGCCTAAGGCAACCTAACATCTCGGATGTAATATTTTACAACATTCCTGGCATGTCGGACCCTACATCTCGCTGGGAACTTTCTATACGTCTATAACGTTGTATATCCTAACCTAAGGGAACCTAACATCTCGGGTGTAATATTTTACAACATTCCTGACCCGTCGGCCCCAATTTCTCGGTGGGAACATTCTATACGTCTATAACGTTGTATATCCTAACCTAAGGGAACCTAACATATCGGATGTAATGTTTTACAACATTCTGGCGTGTCGTCGCCTGCTTCTCGATGGGGACATTAGATACGTCTATAACGTTGTATATCCTAACGTAAGGGAACCTAACATCTCGGATGTAATATTTTACAACATTCTGGCGTGTCGTCGCCTGCTTCTCGATGGGGACATTATATACGTCTATAACGTTGTATATCCTAGCCTAAGGCAACCTAACATCTCGGATGTAATATTTTACAACATTCCTGGCGTGTCGTCGCCTGCTTCTCGATGGGAACATTATATACGTCTATAACGTTGTATATCCTAACCCAAAGCAACCTAACTTCTGGGATGTAATATTTTACAAAATTCCTGGCATGTCGGTCCCTACATCTCGCTGGGAACTTTCTATACGTCTATAACGTTGTATATCCTAACCTAAGGGAACCTAACATCTCGGGTGTAATATTTTACAACATTCCTGACCCGTCGGCCCCAATTTCTCGGTGGGAACATTCTATACGTCTATAACGTTGTATATCCTAGCCTAAGGCAACCTAACATGTCGAATGTAATATTTTACAACATTCTGGCGTGTCGTCGCCTGCTTCTCGAAGGGGACATTATATACGTCTATAACGTTGTATATCTTAACCTAACGCAACCTAACATCTGGGATGTAATATATTATAACATTCCTGACGCGTCGGTCCCTACTTCTCGGTGGGAACACTGTATACGTCTATCACGTTATATATCCTAGCCTAAGGCAACCTAACATATCGGATGTAATGTTTTACAACGTTCTGGCGTGTCGTCGCCTGCTTCTCGATGGGGACATTATATACGTCTATAACGTTGTATATCCTAACCCAAAGCAACCTAACTTCTGGGATGTAATATTTTACAAAATTCCTGGCATGTCGGTCCCTACATCTCGCTGGGAACTTTCTATACGTCTATAACGTTGTATATCCTAACCTAAGGGAACCTAACACCTCGGGTGTAATATTTTACAACATTCCTGACCCGTCGGCCCCAATTTCTCGGTGGGAACATTCTATACGTCTATAACGCTGTATATCCTAGCCTAAGGCAACCTAACATGTCGAATGTAATATTTTACAACATTCTGGCGTGTCGTCGCCTGCTTCTCGAAGGGGACATTATATACGTCTACAACGTTGTATATCTTAACCTAACGCAACCTAACATCTGGGATGTAATATATTATAACATTCCTGACGCGTCGGTCCCTACTTCTCGGTGGGAACACTGTATACGTCTATAACGATATATGTCCTAGCCTAAGGCAACCTAACATCTCGGATGTAATATTTTACAACATTCCTGGCATGTCGGACCCTACATCTCGCTGGGAACTTTCTATACGTCTATAACGTTGTATATCCTAACCTAAGGGAACCTAACATCTCGGGTGTAATATTTTACAACATTCCTGACCCGTCGGCCCCAATTTCTCGGTGGGAACATTCTATACCTCTATAACGTTGTATATCCTAACCTAAGGGAACCTAACATCTCGGGTGTAATATTTTACAACATTCCTGGCATTTCGGTCCCTACTTCTCGGTGGGAATATTATATACGTCTATCACGTTATATATCCTAGCCTAAGGCAACCTAACATATCGGATGTAATGTTTTACAACGTTCTGGCGTGTCGTCGCCTGCTTCTCGATGGGGACATTATATACGTCTATAACGTTGTATATCCTAACCCAAAGCAACCTAACTTCTGGGATGTAATATTTTACAAAATTCCTGGCATGTCGGTCCCTACATCTCGCTGGGAACTTTCTATACGTCTATAACGTTGTATATCCTAACCTAAGGGAACCTAACATCTCGGGTGTAATATTTTACAACATTCCTGACCCGTCGGCCCCAATTTCTCGGTGGGAACATTCTATACGTCTATAACGCTGTATATCCTAGCCTAAGGCAACCTAACATGTCGAATGTAATATTTTACAACATTCTGGCGTGTCGTCGCCTGCTTCTCGAAGGGGACATTATATACGTCTACAACGTTGTATATCTTAACCTAACGCAACCTAACATCTGGGATGTAATATATTATAACATTCCTGACGCGTCGGTCCCTACTTCTCGGTGGGAACACTGTATACGTCTATAACGATATATGTCCTAGCCTAAGGCAACCTAACATCTCGGATGTAATATTTTACAACATTCCTGGCATGTCGGACCCTACATCTCGCTGGGAACTTTCTATACGTCTATAACGTTGTATATCCTAACCTAAGGGAACCTAACATCTCGGGTGTAATATTTTACAACATTCCTGACCCGTCGGCCCCAATTTCTCGGTGGGAACATTCTATACGTCTATAACGTTGTATATCCTAACCTAAGGGAACCTAACATATCGGATGTAATGTTTTACAACATTCTGGCGTGTCGTCGCCTGCTTCTCGATGGGGACATTAGATACGTCTATAACGTTGTATATCCTAACGTAAGGGAACCTAACATCTCGGATGTAATATTTTACAACATTCTGGCGTGTCGTCGCCTGCTTCTCGATGGGGACATTATATACGTCTATAACGTTGTATATCCTAGCCTAAGGCAACCTAACATCTCGGATGTAATATTTTACAACATTCCTGGCGTGTCGTCGCCTGCTTCTCGATGGGAACATTATATACGTCTATAACGTTGTATATCCTAACCCAAAGCAACCTAACTTCTGGGATGTAATATTTTACAAAATTCCTGGCATGTCGGTCCCTACATCTCGCTGGGAACTTTCTATACGTCTATAACGTTGTATATCCTAACCTAAGGGAACCTAACATCTCGGGTGTAATATTTTACAACATTCCTGACCCGTCGGCCCCAATTTCTCGGTGGGAACATTCTATACGTCTATAACGTTGTATATCCTAGCCTAAGGCAACCTAACATGTCGAATGTAATATTTTACAACATTCTGGCGTGTCGTCGCCTGCTTCTCGAAGGGGACATTATATACGTCTATAACGTTGTATATCTTAACCTAACGCAACCTAACATCTGGGATGTAATATATTATAACATTCCTGACGCGTCGGTCCCTACTTCTCGGTGGGAACACTGTATACGTCTATAACGATATATGTCCTAGCCTAAGGCAACCTAACATCTCGGATGTAATATTTTACAACATTCCTGGCATTTCGGTCCCTACTTCTCGGTGGGAACATTATATACGTCTATCACGTTATATATCCTAGCCTAAGGCAACCTAACATATCGGATGTAATGTTTTACAACGTTCTGGCGTGTCGTCGCCTGCTTCTCGATGGGGACATTATATACGTCTATAACGTTGTATATCCTAACCCAAAGCAACCTAACTTCTGGGATGTAATATTTTACAAAATTCCTGGCATGTCGGTCCCTACATCTCGCTGGGAACTTTCTATACGTCTATAACGTTGTATATCCTAACCTAAGGGAACCTAACACCTCGGGTGTAATATTTTACAACATTCCTGACCCGTCGGCCCCAATTTCTCGGTGGGAACATTCTATACGTCTATAACGCTGTATATCCTAGCCTAAGGCAACCTAACATGTCGAATGTAATATTTTACAACATTCTGGCGTGTCGTCGCCTGCTTCTCGAAGGGGACATTATATACGTCTACAACGTTGTATATCTTAACCTAACGCAACCTAACATCTGGGATGTAATATATTATAACATTCCTGACGCGTCGGTCCCTACTTCTCGGTGGGAACACTGTATACGTCTATAACGATATATGTCCTAGCCTAAGGCAACCTAACATCTCGGATGTAATATTTTACAACATTCCTGGCATGTCGGACCCTACATCTCGCTGGGAACTTTCTATACGTCTATAACGTTGTATATCCTAACCTAAGGGAACCTAACATCTCGGGTGTAATATTTTACAACATTCCTGACCCGTCGGCCCCAATTTCTCGGTGGGAACATTCTATACGTCTATAACGTTGTATATCCTAACCTAAGGGAACCTAACATATCGGATGTAATGTTTTACAACATTCTGGCGTGTCGTCGCCTGCTTCTCGATGGGAACATTAGATACGTCTATAACGTTGTATATCCTAACCTAAGGGAACCTAACATCTCGGATGTAATATTTTACAACATTCTGGCGTGTCGTCGCCTGCTTCTCGATGGGGACATTATATACGTCTATAACGTTGTATATCCTAGCCTAAGGCAACCTAACATCTCGGATGTAATATTTTACAACATTCCTGGCGTGTCGTCGCCTGCTTCTCGATGGGAACATTATATACGTCTATAACGTTGTATATCCTAACCCAAAGCAACCTAACTTCTGGGATGTAATATTTTACAAAATTCCTGGCATGTCGGTCCCTACATCTCGCTGGGAACTTTCTATACGTCTATAACGTTGTATATCCTAACCTAAGGGAACCTAACATCTCGGGTGTAATATTTTACAACATTCCTGACCCGTCGGCCCCAATTTCTCGGTGGGAACATTCTATACGTCTATAACGTTGTATATCCTAGCCTAAGGCAACCTAACATGTCGAATGTAATATTTTACAACATTCTGGCGTGTCGTCGCCTGCTTCTCGAAGGGGACATTATATACGTCTATAACGTTGTATATCTTAACCTAACGCAACCTAACATCTGGGATGTAATATATTATAACATTCCTGACGCGTCGGTCCCTACTTCTCGGTGGGAACACTGTATACGTCTATAACGATATATGACCTAGCCTAAGGCAACCTAACATCTCGGATGTAATATTTTACAACATTCCTGGCATTTCGGTCCCTACTTCTCGGTGGGAACATTATATACGTCTATCACGTTATATATCCTAGCCTAAGGCAACCTAACATATCGGATGTAATGTTTTACAACGTTCTGGCGTGTCGTCGCCTGCTTCTCGATGGGGACATTACATACGTCTATAACGTTGTATATCCTAACCCAAAGCAACCTAACTTCTGGGATGTAATATTTTACAAAATTCCTGGCATGTCGGTCCCTACATCTCGCTGGGAACTTTCTATACGTCTATAACGTTGTATATCCTAACCTAAGGGAACCTAACATCTCGGGTGTAATATTTTACAACATTCCTGACCCGTCGGCCCCAATTTCTCGGTGGGAACATTCTATACGTCTATAACGCTGTATATCCTAGCCTAAGGCAACCTAACATGTCGAATGTAATATTTTACAACATTCTGGCTTGTCGTCGCCTGCTTCTCGAAGGGGACATTATATACGTCTACAACGTTGTATATCTTAACCTAACGCAACCTAACATCTGGGATGTAATATATTATAACATTCCTGACGCGTCGGTCCCTACTTCTCGGTGGGAACACTGTATACGTCTATAACGATATATGTCCTAGCCTAAGGCAACCTAACATCTCGGATGTAATATTTTACAACATTCCAGGCATGTCGGACCCTACATCTCGCTGGGAACTTTCTATACGTCTATAACGTTGTATATCCTAACCTAAGGGAACCTAACATCTCGGGTGTAATATTTTACAACATTCCTGACCCATCGGCCCCAATTTCTCGGTGGGAACATTCTATACGTCTATAACGTTGTATGTCCCAACCTAAGGGAACCTAACATATCGGATGTAATGTTTTACAACATTCTGGCGTGTCGTCGCCTGCTTCTCGATGGGGACATTAGATACGTCTATAACGTTGTATATCCTAACCTAAGGGAACCTAACATCTCGGATGTAATATTTTACAACATTCTGGCGTGTCGTCGCCTGCTTCTCGATGGGGACATTATATACGTCTATAACGTTGTATATCCTAGCCTAAGGCAACCTAACATATCGGATGTAATGTTTTACAACGTTCTGGCGTGTCGTCGCCTGCTTCTCGATGGGGACATTATATACGTCTATAACGTTGTATATCCTAACCCAAAGCAACCTAACTTCTGGGATGTAATATTTTACAAAATTCCTGGCATGTCGGTCCCTACATCTCGCTGGGAACTTTCTATACGTCTATAACGTTGTATATCCTAACCTAAGGGAACCTAACATCTCGGGTGTAATATTTTACAACATTCCTGACCAGTCGGCCCCAATTTCTCGGTGGGAACATTCTATACGTCTATAACGCTGTATATCCTAGCCTAAGGCAACCTAACATGTCGAATGTAATATTTTACAACATTCTGGCGTGTCGTCGCCTGCTTCTCGAAGGGGACATTATATACGTCTACAACGTTGTATATCTTAACCTAACGCAACCTAACATCTGGGATGTAATATATTATAACATTCCTGACGCGTCGGTCCCTACTTCTCGGTGGGAACACTGTATACGTCTATAACGATATATGTCCTAGCCTAAGGCAACCTAACATCTCGGATGTAATATTTTACAACATTCCTGGCATGTCGGACCCTACATCTCGCTGGGAACTTTCTATACGTCTATAACGTTGTATATCCTAACCTAAGGGAACCTAACATCTCGGGTGTAATATTTTACAACATTCCTGACCCGTCGGCCCCAATTTCTCGGTGGGAACATTCTATACCTCTATAACGTTGTATATCCTAACCTAAGGGAACCTAACATCTCGGGTGTAATATTTTACAACATTCCTGGCATTTCGGTCCCTACTTCTCGGTGGGAATATTATATACGTCTATCACGTTATATATCCTAGCCTAGGGCAACCTAACATATCGGATGTAATGTTTTACAACATTCTCGCGTGTCGTCGCCTGCTTCTCGAAGGGGACATTATATACGTCTATAACGTTGTATATCGTAACCCAAAGAAACCTAACTTCTGGGATGTAATATTTTACAACATTCCTGGCATGTCGGTCCCCACGTCTCGGTGGGAACATTATATAAGTCTATAACGATGTATATCCAAACCTAAAGCAACCTAACAACTCGGATGTAATATTTTACAACATTCCTGGCATGTCGGTCCCTACATCTCGCTGGGATCTTTCTATACGTCTATAACGTTGTATATCCTAACCTAAGGGAACCTAACATCTCGGGTGTAATATTTTACAACATTCCTGACCCGTCGGCCCCAATTTCTCGGTGGGAACATTCTATACGTCTATAACGTTGTATATCCTAACCTAAGGGAACCTAACATATCGGATGTAATGTTTTACAACATTCTGGCGTGTCGTCGCCTGCTTCTCGATGGGGACATTAGATACGTCTATAACGTTGTATATCCTAACCTAAGGGAACCTAACATCTCGGATGTAATATTTTACAACATTCTGGCGTGTCGTCGCCTGCTTCTCGATGGGGACATTATATACGTCTATAACGTTGTATATCCTAGCCTAAGGCAACCTAACATCTCGGATGTAATATTTTACAACATTCCTGGCGTGTCGTCGCCTGCTTCTCGATGGGAACATTATATACGTCTATAACGTTGTATATCCTAACCCAAAGCAACCTAACTTCTGGGATGTAATATTTTACAAAATTCCTGGCATGTCGGTCCCTACATCTCGCTGGGAACTTTCTATACGTCTATAACGTTGTATATCCTAACCTAAGGGAACCTAACATCTCGGGTGTAATATTTTACAACATTCCTGACCCGTCGGCCCCAATTTCTCGGTGGGAACATTCTATACGTCTATAACGCTGTATATCCTAACCTAAGGGAACCTAACATATCGGATGTAATGTTTTACAACATTCTGGCGTGTCGTCGCCTGCTTCTCGATGGGGACATTAGATACGTCTATAACGTTGTATATCCTAACCTAAGGGAACCTAACATCTCGGATGTAATATTTTACAACATTCTGGCGTGTCGTCGCATGCTTCTCGATGGGGACATTATATACGTCTATAACGTTGTATATCCTAGCCTAAGGCAACCTAACATCTCGGATGTAATATTTTACAACATTCCTGGCGTGTCGTCGCCTGCTTCTCGATGGGAACATTATATACGTCTATAACGTTGTATATCCTAACCCAAAGCAACCTAACTTCTGGGATGTAATATTTTACAACATTCCTGGCATGTCGGTCCCTACATCTCGCTGGGAACTTTCTATACGTCTATAACGTTGTATATCCTAACCTAAGGGAACCTAACATCTCGGGTGTAATATTTTACAACATTCCTGACCCGTCGGCCCCAATTTCTCGGTGGGAACATTCTATACGTCTATAACGTTGTATATCCTAGCCTAAGGCAACCTAACATGTCGAATGTAATATTTTACAACATTCTGGCGTGTCGTCGCCTGCTTCTCGAAGGGGACATTATATACGTCTATAACGTTGTATATCTTAACCTAACGCAACCTAACATCTGGGATGTAATATATTATAACATTCCTGACGCGTCGGTCCCTACTTATCGGTGGGAACACTGTATACGTCTATAACGATATATGTCCTAGCCTAAGGCAACCTAACATCTCGGATGTAATATTTTACAACATTCCTGGCATTTCGGTCCCTACTTCTCGGTGGGAACATTATATACGTCTATCACGTTATATATCCTAGCCTAAGGCAACCTAACATATCGGATGTAATGTTTTACAACGTTCTGGCGTGTCGTCGGCCTGCTTCTCGATGGGGACATTATATACGTCTATAACGTTGTATATCCTAACCCAAAGCAACCTAACTTCTGGGATGTAATATTTTACAAAATTCCTGGCATGTCGGTCCCTACATCTCGCTGGGAACTTTCTATACGTCTATAACGTTGTATATCCTAACCTAAGGGAACCTAACATCTCGGGTGTAATATTTTACAACATTCCTGACCAGTCGGCCCCAATTTCTCGGTGGGAACATTCTATACGTCTATAACGCTGTATATCCTAGCCTAAGGCAACCTAACATGTCGAATGTAATATTTTACAACATTCTGGCGTGTCGTCGCCTGACTCTGAGATAGCGCGTATATACGTCTACAACGTTGTATATCTTAACCTAACGCAACCTAACATCTGGGATGTAATATATTATAACATTCCTGACGCGTCGGTCCCTACTTCTCGGTGGGAACACTGTATACGTCTATAACGATATATGTCCTAGCCTAAGGCAACCTAACATCTCGGATGTAATATTTTACAACATTCCTGGCATGTCGGACCCTACATCTCGCTGGGAACTTTCTATACCTCTATAACGTTGTATATCCTAACCTAAGGGAACCTAACAACTCGGGTGTAATATTTTACAACATTCCTGACCCGTCGGCCCCAATTTCTCGGTGGGAACATTCTATACCTCTATAACGTTGTATATCCTAACCTAAGGGAACCTAACATCTCGGGTGTAATATTTTACAACATTCCTGGCATTTCGGTCCCTACTTCTCGGTGGGAATATTATATACGTCTATCACGTTATATATCCTAGCCTAGGGCAACCTAACATATCGGATGTAATGTTTTACAACATTCTCGCGTGTCGTCGCCTGCTTCTCGAAGGGGACATTATATACGTCTATAACGTTGTATATCGTAACCCAAAGAAACCTAACTTCTGGGATGTAATATTTTACAACATTCCTGGCATGTCGGTCCCCACGTCTCGGTGGGAACATTATATAAGTCTATAACGATGTATATCCAAACCTAAAGCAACCTAACAACTCGGATGTAATATTTTACAACATTCCTGGCATGTCGGTCCCTACATCTCGCTGGGAACTTTCTATACGTCTATAACGTTGTATATCCTAACCTAAGGGAACCTAACATCTCGGGTGTAATATTTTACAACATTCCTGACCCGTCGGCCCCAATTTCTCGGTGGGAACATTCTATACGTCTATAACGTTGTATATCCTAACCTAAGGGAACCTAACATATCGGATGTAATGTTTTACAACATTCTGGCGTGTCGTCGCCTGCTTCTCGATGGGGACATTAGATACGTCTATAACGTTGTATATCCTAACCTAAGGGAACCTAACATCTCGGATGTAATATTTTACAACATTCTGGCGTGTCGTCGCCTGCTTCTCGATGGGGACATTATATACGTCTATAACGTTGTATATCCTAGCCTAAGGCAACCTAACATCTCGGATGTAATATTTTACAACATTCCTGGCGTGTCGTCGCCTGCTTCTCGATGGGAACATTATATACGTCTATAACGTTGTATATCCTAACCCAAAGCAACCTAACTTCTGGGATGTAATATTTTACAAAATTCCTGGCATGTCGGTCCCTACATCTCGCTGGGAACTTTCTATACGTCTATAACGTTGTATATCCTAACCTAAGGGAACCTAACATCTCGGGTGTAATATTTTACAACATTCCTGACCCGTCGGCCCCAATTTCTCGGTGGGAACATTCTATACGTCTATAACGTTGTATATCCTAGCCTAAGGCAACCTAACATGTCGAATGTAATATTTTACAACATTCTGGCGTGTCGTCGCCTGCTTCTCGAAGGGGGACATTATATACGTCTATAACGTTGTATATCTTAACCTAACGCAACCTAACATCTGGGATGTAATATATTATAACATTCCTGACGCGTCGGTCCCTACTTCTCGGTGGGAACACTGTATACGTCTATAACGATATATGTCCTAGCCTAAGGCAACCTAACATCTCGGATGTAATATTTTACAACATTCCTGGCATTTCGGTCCCTACTTCTCGGTGGGAACATTATATACGTCTATCACGTTATATATCCTAGCCTAAGGCAACCTAACATATCGGATGTAATGTTTTACAACATTCTGGCGTGTCGTCGCCTGCTTCTCGATGGGGACATTATATACGTCTATAACGTTGTATATCCTAACCCAAAGCAACCTAACTTCTGGGATGTAATATTTTACAAAATTCCTGGCATGTCGGTCCCTACATCTCGCTGGGAACTTTCTATACGTCTATAACGTTGTATATCCTAACCTAAGGGAACCTAACATCTCGGGTGTAATATTTTACAACATTCCTGACCCGTCGGCCCCAATTTCTCGGTGGGAACATTCTATACGTCTATAACGTTGTATATCCTAGCCTAAGGCAACCTAACATGTCGAATGTAATATTTTACAACATTCTGGCGTGTCGTCGCCTGCTTCTCGAAGGGGACATTATATACGTCTATAACGTTGTATATCGTAACCCAAAGAAACCTAACTTCTGGGATCTAATATTTTACAACATTCCTGGCATGTCGGTCCCCACGTCTCGGTGGGAACATTATATAAGTCTATAACGATGTATATCCAAACCTAAAGCAACCTAACAACTCGGATGTAATATTTTACAACATTCCTGGCATGTCGGTCCCTACATCTCGCTGGGAACTTTCTATACGTCTATAACGTTGTATATCCTAACCTAAGGGAACCTAAAATCTCGGGTGTAATATTTTACAACATTCCTGCCCCGTCGGCCCCAATTTCTCGGTGGGAACATTCTATACCTCTATAACGTTGTATATCCTAACCTAAGGGAACCTAACATCTCGGGTGTAATATTTTACAACATTCCTGGCATTTCGGTCCCTACTTCTCGGTGGGAATATTATATACGTCTATCACGTTATATATCCTAGCCTAAGGCAACCTAACATATCGGATGTAATGTTTTACAACATTCCTGGCGTGTCGTCGCCTGCTTCTCGATGGGAACATTATATACGTTTATAACGTTGTATATCCTAACCCAAAGCAACCTAACTTCTGGGATGTAATATTTTACAAAATTCCTGGCATGTCGGTCCCTACATCTCGCTGGGAACTTTCTATACGTCTATAACGTTGTATATTCTAACCTAAGGGAACCTAACATCTCGGGTGTAATATTTTACAACATTCCTGACCCGTCGGCCCCAATTTCTCGGTGGGAACATTCTATACGTCTATAACGTTGTATATCCTAGCCTAAGGCAACCTAACATGTCGAATGTAATATTTTACAACATTCTGGCGTGTCGTCGCCTGCTTCTCGAAGGGGACATTATATACGTCTATAACGTTGTATATCCTAACCTAACGCAACCTAACATCTGGGATGTAATATATTACAACATTCCTGGCATGTCGGACCCTACATCTCGGTGGGAACATTCTATACGTCTATAACGTTGTATATCCTGGCCTAAGGCAACCTAACATCTCGGATGTAATATTTTACAACATTCCTGGCGTGTCGTCGCCTGCTTCTCGATGGGAACATTATATACGTCTATAACGTTGTATATCCTAACCCAAAGCAACCTAACTTCTGGGATGTAATATTTTACAACATTCCTGGCATGTCGGTCCCTACATCTCGCTGGGGACTTTCTATACGTCTATAACGTTGTATATCCTAACCTAAGGGAACCTAACATCTCGGGTGTAATATTTTACAACATTCCTGACCCGTCGGCCCCAATTTCTCGGTGGGAACATTCTATACGTCTATAACGTTGTATATCCTAACCTAAGGGAACCTAACATCTCGGGTGTAATATTTTACAACATTCCTGGCATTTCGGTCCCTACTTCTCGGTGGGAATATTATATACGTCTATCACGTTATATATCCTAGCCTAAGGCAACACTCTGAGATAGCGCGTATGTTTTACAACATTCTGGCGTGTCGTCGCCTGCTTCTCGATGGGGACATTAGATACGTCTATAACGTTGTATATCCTAACCCAAAGCAACCTAACTTCTGGGATGTAATATTTTACAACATTCCTGGCATGTCGGTCCCTACATCTCGCTGGGGACTTTCTATACGTCTATAACCTTGTATATCCGAACCTAGGGGAACCTAACATCTCGGGTGTAATATTTTACAACATTCCTGACCCGTCGGCCCCAATTTCTCGGTGGGAACATTCTATACATCTATAACGTTGTATATCCTGGCCTAAGGCAACCTAACATCTCGGACGTAATATTTTACAACATTCCTGGCGTGTCGTCGCCTGCTTCTCGATGGGGACATTATATACGTCTATAACGTTGTATATCCTAACCCAAAGCAACCTAACTTCTGGGATGTAATATTTTACAACATTCCTGGCATGTCGGTCCCTACATCTCGCTGGGGACTTTCTATACGTCTATAACGTTGTATATCCTAACCTAAGGGAACCTAACATCTCGGGTGTAATATTTTACAACATTCCTGACCCGTCGGCCCCAATTTCTCGGTGGGAACATTCTATACGTCTATAACGTTGTATATCCTAACCTAATGGAACCTAACATATCGGATGTAATGTTTTACAACATTCTGGCGTGTCGTCGCCTGCTTCTCGATGGGGACATTAGATACGTCTATAACGTTGTATATCCTAACCTAAGGGAACCTAACATCTCGGATGTAATATTTTACAACATTCTGGCGTGTCGTCGCCTGCTTCTCGATGGGGACATTATATACGTCTATAACGTTGTATATCCTAGCCTAAGGCAACCTAACATCTCGGATGTAATATTTTACAACATTCCTGGCGTGTCGTCGCCTGCTTCTCGATGGGAACATTATATACGTCTATAACGTTGTATATCCTAACCCAAAGCAACCTAACTTCTGGGATGTAATGTTTTACAAAATTCCTGGCATGTCGGTCCCTACATCTCGCTGGGAACTTTCTATACGTCTATAACGTTGTATATCCTAACCTAAGGGAACCTAACATCTCGGGTGTAATATTTTACAACATTCCTGGCATTTCGGTCCCTACTTCTCGGTGGGAACATTATATACGTCTATAACGTTGTATATCCTAGCCTAAGGCAACCTAACATCTCGGATGTAATATTTTACAGCATTCCTGGCGTGTCGTCGCCTGCTTCTCGATGGGGACATTAGATACGTCTAGAACGTTGTATATCCCTTCCTAAGGGAAACTAACATCTAGAATGTAATATTTTACAACATTCCTGGCGTGCGTCGCCTGCTTCTCGATGGGGACATTGTATACGTCTATAACGTTGTATATCCTAACCCAAAGCAACCTAAGTTCTGGGATGTAATATTTTACAACATTCCTGGCATGTCGGTCCCTACATCTCGCTGGGAACTTTCTATACGTCTATAAGGTTGTATATCCTAACCTAAGGGAACCTAACATCTCGGGTGTAATATTTTACAACATTCCTGACCCGTCGGCCCCAATTTCTCGGTGGGAACATTCTATACGTCTATAACGTTGTATATCCTAACCTAAGGGAACCTAACATCTCGGGTGTAATATTTTACAACATTCCTGGCATTTCGGTCCCTACTTCTCGGTGGGAATATTATATACGTCTATCACGTTATATATCCTAGCCTAAGGCAACCTAACATATCGGATGTAATGTTTTACAACATTCTGGCGTGTCGTCGCCTGCTTCTCGATGGGGACATTAGATACGTCTATAACGTTGTATATCCTAACCTAAGGGAACCTAACATCTCGGATGTAATATTTTACAACATTCTGGCGTGTCGTCGCCTGCTTCTCGATGGGGACATTATATACGTCTATAACGTTGTATATCCTAACCTAAGGCAACCTAACATCTCGGATGTAATATTTTACAACATTCCTGGCGTGTCGTCGCCTGCTTCTCGATGGGGACATTATATACGTCTATAACGTTGTATATCCTAAGCTAACGCAACCTAACATCTGGGATGTAATATATTACAACATTCCTGGCATGTCGGACCCTACATCTCGGTGGGAACATTCTATACGTCTATAACGTTGTATATCCTGGCCTAAGGCAACCTAACATCTCGGACGTAATATTTTACAACATTCCTGGCGTGTCGTCGCCTGCTTCTCGATGGGGACATTATATACGTCTATAACGTTGTATATCCTAACCCAAAGCAACCTAACTTCTGGGATGTAATATTTTACAACATTCCTGGCATGTGGGTCCCTACATCTCGCTGGGGACTTTCTATACGTCTATAACGTTGTATATCCTAACCTAAGGGAACCTAACATCTCGGGTGTAATATTTTACAACATTCCTGACCCGTCGGCCCCAATTTCTCGGTGGGAACATTCTATACGTCTATAACGTTGTATATCCTAGCCTAAGGCAACCTAACATCTCGGATGTAATATTTTACAGCATTCCTGGCGTGTCGTCGCCTGCTTCTCGATGGGGACATTAGATACGTCTAGAACGTTGTATATCCTATCCTAAGGGAACCTAACATCTAGAATGTAATATTTTACAACATTCCTGGCGTGTCGTCGCCTGCTTCTCGATGGGGACATTGTATACGTCTATAACGTTGTATATCCTAACCCAAAGCAACCTAACTTCTGGGATGTAATATTTTACAACATTCCTGGCATGTCGGTCCCTACATCTCGCTGTGGACTTTCTATACGTCTATAACGTTGTATATCCTAACCTAAGGGAACCTAACATCTCGGGTGTAATATTTTACAACATTCCTGACCCGTCGGCCCCAATTTCTCGGTGGGAACATTCTATACGTCTATAACGTTGTATATCCTGGCCTAAGGCAACCTAACATCTCGGACGTAATATTTTACAACATTCCTGGCCTGTCGTCGCCTGCTTCTCGATGGGGACATTATATACGTCTATAACGTTGTATATCCTAACCTAAGGGAACCTAACATCTCGGATGTAATATTTTACAACATTCTGGCGTGTCGTCGCCTGCTTCTCGATGGGGACATTATATACGTCTATAACGTTGTATATCCTAGCCTAAGGCAACCTAACATCTCGGATGTAATATTTTACAACATTCCTGGCGTGTCGTCGCCTGCTTCTCGATGGGAACATTATATACGTCTATAACGTTGTATATCCTAACCCAAAGCAACCTAACTTCTGGGATGTAATATTTTACAACATTCCTGGCATGTCGGTCCCTACATCTCGCTGGGGACTTTCTATACGTCTATAACGTTGTATATCCTAACCTAAGGGAACCTAACATCTCGGGTGTAATATTTTACAACAGTCCTGACCCGTCGGCCCCAATTTCTCGGTGAGAACATTCTATACGTCTATAACGTTGTATATCCTAGCCTAAGGCAACCTAACATGTCGAATGTAATTTTTTACAACAATCTGGCGTGTCGTCGCCTGCTTCTCGAAGGGGACATTATATACGTCTTTAACGTTGTATATCTTAACCTAACGCAACCTAACATCTGGGATGTAATATATTATAACATTCCTGACGCGTCGGTCCGTACTTCTCGGTGGGAACACTGTATACGTCTATAACGATATATGTCCTAGCCTAAGGCAACCTAACATATCGGATGTAATATTTTACAACATTCCTGGCATTTCGGTCCCTACTTCTCGGTGGGAACATTATATACGTCTATCACGTTATATATCCTAGCCTAAGGCAACCTAACATATCGGATGTAATGTTTTACAACATTCTGGCGCGTCGTCGCCTGCTTCTCGAAGGGGACATTATATACGTCTATAACGTTGTATATCCTAACCCAAAGCAACCTAACTTCTGGGATGTAATGTTTTACAAAATTCCTGGCATGTCGGTCCCTACATCTCGCTGGGAACTTTCTATACGTCTATAACGTTGTATATCCTAACCTAAGGGAACCTAACATCTCGGGTGTAATATTTTACAACATTCCTGGCATTTCGGTCCCTACTTCTCGGTGGGAACATTATATACGTCTATAACGTTGTATATCCTAGCCTAAGGCAACCTAACATCTCGGATGTAATATTTTACAGCATTCCTGGCGTGTCGTCGCCTGCTTCTCGATGGGGACATTAGATACGTCTAGAACGTTGTATATCCCTTCCTAAGGGAAACTAACATCTAGAATGTAATATTTTACAACATTCCTGGCGTGCGTCGCCTGCTTCTCGATGGGGACATTGTATACGTCTATAACGTTGTATATCCTAACCCAAAGCAACCTAAGTTCTGGGATGTAATATTTTACAACATTCCTGGCATGTCGGTCCCTACATCTCGCTGGGAACTTTCTATACGTCTATAAGGTTGTATATCCTAACCTAAGGGAACCTAACATCTCGGGTGTAATATTTTACAACATTCCTGACCCGTCGGCCCCAATTTCTCGGTGGGAACATTCTATACGTCTATAACGTTGTATATCCTAACCTAAGGGAACCTAACATCTCGGGTGTAATATTTTACAACATTCCTGGCATTTCGGTCCCTACTTCTCGGTGGGAATATTATATACGTCTATCACGTTATATATCCTAGCCTAAGGCAACCTAACATATCGGATGTAATGTTTTACAACATTCTGGCGTGTCGTCGCCTGCTTCTCGATGGGGACATTAGATACGTCTATAACGTTGTATATCCTAACCTAAGGGAACCTAACATCTCGGATGTAATATTTTACAACATTCTGGCGTGTCGTCGCCTGCTTCTCGATGGGGACATTATATACGTCTATAACGTTGTATATCCTAACCTAAGGCAACCTAACATCTCGGATGTAATATTTTACAACATTCCTGGCGTGTCGTCGCCTGCTTCTCGATGGGGACATTATATACGTCTATAACGTTGTATATCCTAAGCTAACGCAACCTAACATCTGGGATGTAATATATTACAACATTCCTGGCATGTCGGACCCTACATCTCGGTGGGAACATTCTATACGTCTATAACGTTGTATATCCTGGCCTAAGGCAACCTAACATCTCGGACGTAATATTTTACAACATTCCTGGCGTGTCGTCGCCTGCTTCTCGATGGGGACATTATATACGTCTATAACGTTGTATATCCTAACCCAAAGCAACCTAACTTCTGGGATGTAATATTTTACAACATTCCTGGCATGTGGGTCCCTACATCTCGCTGGGGACTTTCTATACGTCTATAACGTTGTATATCCTAACCTAAGGGAACCTAACATCTCGGGTGTAATATTTTACAACATTCCTGACCCGTCGGCCCCAATTTCTCGGTGGGAACATTCTATACGTCTATAACGTTGTATATCCTAGCCTAAGGCAACCTAACATCTCGGATGTAATATTTTACAGCATTCCTGGCGTGTCGTCGCCTGCTTCTCGATGGGGACATTAGATACGTCTAGAACGTTGTATATCCTATCCTAAGGGAACCTAACATCTAGAATGTAATATTTTACAACATTCCTGGCGTGTCGTCGCCTGCTTCTCGATGGGGACATTGTATACGTCTATAACGTTGTATATCCTAACCCAAAGCAACCTAACTTCTGGGATGTAATATTTTACAACATTCCTGGCATGTCGGTCCCTACATCTCGCTGTGGACTTTCTATACGTCTATAACGTTGTATATCCTAACCTAAGGGAACCTAACATCTCGGGTGTAATATTTTACAACATTTCTGACCCGTCGGCCCCAATTTCTCGGTGGGAACATTCTATACGTCTATAACGTTGTATATCCTGGCCTAAGGCAACCTAACATCTCGGACGTAATATTTTACAACATTCCTGGCCTGTCGTCGCCTGCTTCTCGATGGGGACATTATATACGTCTATAACGTTGTATATCCTAACCTAAGGGAACCTAACATCTCGGATGTAATATTTTACAACATTCTGGCGTGTCGTCGCCTGCTTCTCGATGGGGACATTATATACGTCTATAACGTTGTATATCCTAGCCTAAGGCAACCTAACATCTCGGATGTAATATTTTACAACATTCCTGGCGTGTCGTCGCCTGCTTCTCGATGGGAACATTATATACGTCTATAACGTTGTATATCCTAACCCAAAGCAACCTAACTTCTGGGATGTAATATTTTACAACATTCCTGGCATGTCGGTCCCTACATCTCGCTGGGGACTTTCTATACGTCTATAACGTTGTATATCCTAACCTAAGGGAACCTAACATCTCGGGTGTAATATTTTACAACAGTCCTGACCCGTCGGCCCCAATTTCTCGGTGAGAACATTCTATACGTCTATAACGTTGTATATCCTAGCCTAAGGCAACCTAACATGTCGAATGTAATTTTTTACAACAATCTGGCGTGTCGTCGCCTGCTTCTCGAAGGGGACATTATATACGTCTTTAACGTTGTATATCTTAACCTAACGCAACCTAACATCTGGGATGTAATATATTATAACATTCCTGACGCGTCGGTCCGTACTTCTCGGTGGGAACACTGTATACGTCTATAACGATATATGTCCTAGCCTAAGGCAACCTAACATATCGGATGTAATATTTTACAACATTCCTGGCATTTCGGTCCCTACTTCTCGGTGGGAACATTATATACGTCTATCACGTTATATATCCTAGCCTAAGGCAACCTAACATATCGGATGTAATGTTTTACAACATTCTGGCGCGTCGTCGCCTGCTTCTCGAAGGGGACATTATATACGTCTATAACGTTGTATATCCTAACCCAAAGCAACCTAACTTCTGGGATGTAATGTTTTACAAAATTCCTGGCATGTCGGTCCCTACATCTCGCTGGGAACTTTCTATACGTCTATAACGTTGTATATCCTAACCTAAGGGAACCTAACATCTCGGGTGTAATATTTTACAACATTCCTGGCATTTCGGTCCCTACTTCTCGGTGGGAACATTATATACGTCTATAACGTTGTATATCCTAGCCTAAGGCAACCTAACATCTCGGATGTAATATTTTACAGCATTCCTGGCGTGTCGTCGCCTGCTTCTCGATGGGAACATTAGATACGTCTAGAACGTTGTATATCCCTTCCTAAGGGAAACTAACATCTAGAATGTAATATTTTACAACATTCCTGGCGTGCGTCGCCTGCTTCTCGATGGGGACATTGTATACGTCTATAACGTTGTATATCCTAACCCAAAGCAACCTAAGTTCTGGGATGTAATATTTTACAACATTCCTGGCATGTCGGTCCCTACATCTCGCTGGGAACTTTCTATACGTCTATAAGGTTGTATATCCTAACCTAAGGGAACCTAACATCTCGGGTGTAATATTTTACAACATTCCTGACCCGTCGGCCCCAATTTCTCGGTGGGAACATTCTATACGTCTATAACGTTGTATATCCTAACCTAAGGGAACCTAACATCTCGGGTGTAATATTTTACAACATTCCTGGCATTTCGGTCCCTACTTCTCGGTGGGAATATTATATACGTCTATCACGTTATATATCCTAGCCTAAGGCAACCTAACATATCGGATGTAATGTTTTACAACATTCTGGCGTGTCGTCGCCTGCTTCTCGATGGGGACATTAGATACGTCTATAACGTTGTATATCCTAACCTAAGGGAACCTAACATCTCGGATGTAATATTTTACAACATTCTGGCGTGTCGTCGCCTGCTTCTCGATGGGGACATTATATACGTCTATAACGTTGTATATCCTAACCTAAGGCAACCTAACATCTCGGATGTAATATTTTACAACATTCCTGGCGTGTCGTCGCCTGCTTCTCGATGGGGACATTATATACGTCTATAACGTTGTATATCCTAAGCTAACGCAACCTAACATCTGGGATGTAATATATTACAACATTCCTGGCATGTCGGACCCTACATCTCGGTGGGAACATTCTATACGTCTATAACGTTGTATATCCTGGCCTAAGGCAACCTAACATCTCGGACGTAATATTTTACAACATTCCTGGCGTGTCGTCGCCTGCTTCTCGATGGGGACATTATATACGTCTATAACGTTGTATATCCTAACCCAAAGCAACCTAACTTCTGGGATGTAATATTTTACAGCATTCCTGGCATGTGGGTCCCTACATCTCGCTGGGGACTTTCTATACGTCTATAACGTTGTATATCCTAACCTAAGGGAACCTAACATCTCGGGTGTAATATTTTACAACATTCCTGATCCGTCGGCCCCAATTTCTCGGTGGGAACATTCTATACGTCTATAACGTTGTATATCCTAGCCTAAGGCAACCTAACATCTCGGATGTAATATTTTACAGCATTCCTGTCGTGTCGTCGCCTGCTTCTCGATGGGGACATTAGATACGTCTAGAACGTTGTATATCCTATCCTAAGGGAACCTAACATCTAGAATGTAATATTTTACAACATTCCTGGCGTGTCGTCGCCTGCTTCTCGATGGGGACATTGTATACGTCTATAACGTTGTATATCCTAACCCAAAGCAACCTAACTTCTGGGATGTAATATTTTACAACATTCCTGGCATGTCGGTCCCTACATCTCGCTGGGGACTTTCTATACGTCTATAACGTTGTATATCCTAACCTAACGGAACCTAACATATCGGATGTAATGTTTTACAACATTCTGGCGTGTCGTCGCCTGCTTCTCGATGGGGACATTAGATACGTCTATAACGTTGTATATCCTAACCTAAGGGAACCTAACATCTCGGATGTAATATTTTACAACATTCTGGCGTGTCGTCGCCTGCTTCTCGATGGGGACATTATATACGTCTATAACGTTGTATATCCTAGCCTAAGGCAACCTAACATCTCGGATGTAATATTTTACAACATTCCTGGCGTGTCGTCGCCTGCTTCTCGATGGGAACATTATATACGTCTATAACGTTGTATATCCTAACCCAAAGCAACCTAACTTCTGGGATGTAATGTTTTACAAAATTCCTGGCATGTCGGTCCCTACATCTCGCTGGGAACTTTCTATACGTCTATAACGTTGTATATCCTAACCTAAGGGAACCTAACATCTCGGGTGTAATATTTTACAACAGTCCTGACCCGTCAGCCCCAATTTCTCGGTGAGAACATTCTATACGTCTATAACGTTGTATATCCTAGCCTAAGGCAACCTAACATGTCGAATGTAATTTTTTACAACAATCTGGCGTGTCGTCGCCTGCTTCTCGAAGGGGACATTATATACGTCTTTAACGTTGTATATCTTAACCTAACGCAACCTAACATCTGGGATGTAATATATTATAACATTCCTGACGCGTCGGTCCCTACTTCTCGGTGGGAACACTGTATACGTCTATAACGATATATGTCCTAGCCTAAGGCAACCTAACATCTCGGATGTAATATTTTACAACATTCCTGGCATTTCGGTCCCTACTTCTCGGTGGGAACATTATATACGTCTATCACGTTATATATCCTAGCCTAAGGCAACCTAACATATCGGATGTAATGTTTTACAACATTCTGGCGCGTCGTCGCCTGCTTCTCGAAGGGGACATTATATACGTCTATAACGTTGTATATCCTAACCTAACGCAACCTAACATCTGGGATGTAATATATTACAACATTCCTGGCATGTCGGTCCCCACGTCTCGGTGGGAACATTATATAAGTCTATAACGATGTATATCCAAACCTAAAGCAACCTAACAACTCGGATGTAATATTTTACAACATTCCTGTCATGTCGGACCCTACATCTCGGTGGGAACATTAGATACGTCTATAACGTTGTATATCCTAACCTAAGGGAACCTAACATCTCGGATGTAATATTTTACAACATTCTGGAGTGTCGTCGCCTGCTTCTCGATGGGGACATTATTTACGTCTATAACGTTATATATCCTAGCCTAAGGCAACCTAACATTTCGGATGTAATATTTTACAACATTCCTGGCGTGTCGTCGCCTGCTTCTCGATGGGAACATTATATACGTCTATAACGTTGTATATCCTAACCCAAAGCAACCTAACTTCTGGGATGTAATGTTTTACAAAATTCCTGGCATGTCGGTCCCTACATCTCGCTGGGAACTTTCTATACGTCTATAACGTTGTATATCCTAACCTAAGGGAACCTAACATCTCGGGTGTAATATTTTACAACATTCCTGGCATTTCGGTCCCTACTTCTCGGTGGGAATATTATATACGTCTATCACGTTATATATCCTAGCCTAAGGCAACCTAACATATCGGATGTAATGTTTTGCAACATTCTGGCATGTCGTCGCCTGCTTCTCGATGGGGACATTAGATACGTCTATAACGTTGTATATCCTAACCTAAGGGAACCTAACATCTCGGGTGTAATATTTTACAACATTCCTGACCCGTCGGCCCCAATTTCTCGGTGGGAACATTCTATACGTCTATAACGTTGTATATCCTGGCCTAAGGCAACCTAACATCTCGGACGTAATATTTTACAACATTCCTGGCCTGTCGTCGCCTGCTTCTCGATGGGGACATTATATACGTCTATAACGTTGTATATCCTAACCTAAGGGAACCTAACATCTCGGATGTAATATTTTACAACATTCTGGCGTGTCGTCGCCTGCTTCTCGATGGGGACATTATATACGTCTATAACGTTGTATATCCTAGCCTAAGGCAACCTAACATCTCGGATGTAATATTTTACAACATTCCTGGCGTGTCGTCGCCTGCTTCTCGATGGGAACATTATATACGTCTATAACGTTGTATATCCTAACCCAAAGCAACCTAACTTCTGGGATGTAATATTTTACAACATTCCTGGCATGTCGGTCCCTACATCTCGCTGGGGACTTTCTATACGTCTATAACGTTGTATATCCTAACCTAAGGGAACCTAACATCTCGGGTGTAATATTTTACAACAGTCCTGACCCGTCGGCCCCAATTTCTCGGTGAGAACATTCTATACGTCTATAACGTTGTATATCCTAGCCTAAGGCAACCTAACATGTCGAATGTAATTTTTTACAACAATCTGGCGTGTCGTCGCCTGCTTCTCGAAGGGGACATTATATACGTCTTTAACGTTGTATATCTTAACCTAACGCAACCTAACATCTGGGATGTAATATATTATAACATTCCTGACGCGTCGGTCCGTACTTCTCGGTGGGAACACTGTATACGTCTATAACGATATATGTCCTAGCCTAAGGCAACCTAACATATCGGATGTAATATTTTACAACATTCCTGGCATTTCGGTCCCTACTTCTCGGTGGGAACATTATATACGTCTATCACGTTATATATCCTAGCCTAAGGCAACCTAACATATCGGATGTAATGTTTTACAACATTCTGGCGCGTCGTCGCCTGCTTCTCGAAGGGGACATTATATACGTCTATAACGTTGTATATCCTAACCCAAAGCAACCTAACTTCTGGGATGTAATGTTTTACAAAATTCCTGGCATGTCGGTCCCTACATCTCGCTGGGAACTTTCTATACGTCTATAACGTTGTATATCCTAACCTAAGGGAACCTAACATCTCGGGTGTAATATTTTACAACATTCCTGGCATTTCGGTCCCTACTTCTCGGTGGGAACATTATATACGTCTATAACGTTGTATATCCTAGCCTAAGGCAACCTAACATCTCGGATGTAATATTTTACAGCATTCCTGGCGTGTCGTCGCCTGCTTCTCGATGGGGACATTAGATACGTCTAGAACGTTGTATATCCCTTCCTAAGGGAAACTAACATCTAGAATGTAATATTTTACAACATTCCTGGCGTGCGTCGCCTGCTTCTCGATGGGGACATTGTATACGTCTATAACGTTGTATATCCTAACCCAAAGCAACCTAAGTTCTGGGATGTAATATTTTACAACATTCCTGGCATGTCGGTCCCTACATCTCGCTGGGAACTTTCTATACGTCTATAAGGTTGTATATCCTAACCTAAGGGAACCTAACATCTCGGGTGTAATATTTTACAACATTCCTGACCCGTCGGCCCCAATTTCTCGGTGGGAACATTCTATACGTCTATAACGTTGTATATCCTAACCTAAGGGAACCTAACATCTCGGGTGTAATATTTTACAACATTCCTGGCATTTCGGTCCCTACTTCTCGGTGGGAATATTATATACGTCTATCACGTTATATATCCTAGCCTAAGGCAACCTAACATATCGGATGTAATGTTTTACAACATTCTGGCGTGTCGTCGCCTGCTTCTCGATGGGGACATTAGATACGTCTATAACGTTGTATATCCTAACCTAAGGGAACCTAACATCTCGGATGTAATATTTTACAACATTCTGGCGTGTCGTCGCCTGCTTCTCGATGGGGACATTATATACGTCTATAACGTTGTATATCCTAACCTAAGGCAACCTAACATCTCGGATGTAATATTTTACAACATTCCTGGCGTGTCGTCGCCTGCTTCTCGATGGGGACATTATATACGTCTATAACGTTGTATATCCTAAGCTAACGCAACCTAACATCTGGGATGTAATATATTACAACATTCCTGGCATGTCGGACCCTACATCTCGGTGGGAACATTCTATACGTCTATAACGTTGTATATCCTGGCCTAAGGCAACCTAACATCTCGGACGTAATATTTTACAACATTCCTGGCGTGTCGTCGCCTGCTTCTCGATGGGGACATTATATACGTCTATAACGTTGTATATCCTAACCCAAAGCAACCTAACTTCTGGGATGTAATATTTTACAACATTCCTGGCATGTGGGTCCCTACATCTCGCTGGGGACTTTCTATACGTCTATAACGTTGTATATCCTAACCTAAGGGAACCTAACATCTCGGGTGTAATATTTTACAACATTCCTGACCCGTCGGCCCCAATTTCTCGGTGGGAACATTCTATACGTCTATAACGTTGTATATCCTAGCCTAAGGCAACCTAACATCTCGGATGTAATATTTTACAGCATTCCTGGCGTGTCGTCGCCTGCTTCTCGATGGGGACATTAGATACGTCTAGAACGTTGTATATCCTATCCTAAGGGAACCTAACATCTAGAATGTAATATTTTACAACATTCCTGGCGTGTCGTCGCCTGCTTCTCGATGGGGACATTGTATACGTCTATAACGTTGTATATCCTAACCCAAAGCAACCTAACTTCTGGGATGTAATATTTTACAACATTCCTGGCATGTCGGTCCCTACATCTCGCTGTGGACTTTCTATACGTCTATAACGTTGTATATCCTAACCTAAGGGAACCTAACATCTCGGGTGTAATATTTTACAACATTTCTGACCCGTCGGCCCCAATTTCTCGGTGGGAACATTCTATACGTCTATAACGTTGTATATCCTGGCCTAAGGCAACCTAACATCTCGGACGTAATATTTTACAACATTCCTGGCCTGTCGTCGCCTGCTTCTCGATGGGGACATTATATACGTCTATAACGTTGTATATCCTAACCTAAGGGAACCTAACATCTCGGATGTAATATTTTACAACATTCTGGCGTGTCGTCGCCTGCTTCTCGATGGGGACATTATATACGTCTATAACGTTGTATATCCTAGCCTAAGGCAACCTAACATCTCGGATGTAATATTTTACAACATTCCTGGCGTGTCGTCGCCTGCTTCTCGATGGGAACATTATATACGTCTATAACGTTGTATATCCTAACCCAAAGCAACCTAACTTCTGGGATGTAATATTTTACAACATTCCTGGCATGTCGGTCCCTACATCTCGCTGGGGACTTTCTATACGTCTATAACGTTGTATATCCTAACCTAAGGGAACCTAACATCTCGGGTGTAATATTTTACAACAGTCCTGACCCGTCGGCCCCAATTTCTCGGTGAGAACATTCTATACGTCTATAACGTTGTATATCCTAGCCTAAGGCAACCTAACATGTCGAATGTAATTTTTTACAACAATCTGGCGTGTCGTCGCCTGCTTCTCGAAGGGGACATTATATACGTCTTTAACGTTGTATATCTTAACCTAACGCAACCTAACATCTGGGATGTAATATATTATAACATTCCTGACGCGTCGGTCCGTACTTCTCGGTGGGAACACTGTATACGTCTATAACGATATATGTCCTAGCCTAAGGCAACCTAACATATCGGATGTAATATTTTACAACATTCCTGGCATTTCGGTCCCTACTTCTCGGTGGGAACATTATATACGTCTATCACGTTATATATCCTAGCCTAAGGCAACCTAACATATCGGATGTAATGTTTTACAACATTCTGGCGCGTCGTCGCCTGCTTCTCGAAGGGGACATTATATACGTCTATAACGTTGTATATCCTAACCCAAAGCAACCTAACTTCTGGGATGTAATGTTTTACAAAATTCCTGGCATGTCGGTCCCTACATCTCGCTGGGAACTTTCTATACGTCTATAACGTTGTATATCCTAACCTAAGGGAACCTAACATCTCGGGTGTAATATTTTACAACATTCCTGGCATTTCGGTCCCTACTTCTCGGTGGGAACATTATATACGTCTATAACGTTGTATATCCTAGCCTAAGGCAACCTAACATCTCGGATGTAATATTTTACAGCATTCCTGGCGTGTCGTCGCCTGCTTCTCGATGGGAACATTAGATACGTCTAGAACGTTGTATATCCCTTCCTAAGGGAAACTAACATCTAGAATGTAATATTTTACAACATTCCTGGCGTGCGTCGCCTGCTTCTCGATGGGGACATTGTATACGTCTATAACGTTGTATATCCTAACCCAAAGCAACCTAAGTTCTGGGATGTAATATTTTACAACATTCCTGGCATGTCGGTCCCTACATCTCGCTGGGAACTTTCTATACGTCTATAAGGTTGTATATCCTAACCTAAGGGAACCTAACATCTCGGGTGTAATATTTTACAACATTCCTGACCCGTCGGCCCCAATTTCTCGGTGGGAACATTCTATACGTCTATAACGTTGTATATCCTAACCTAAGGGAACCTAACATCTCGGGTGTAATATTTTACAACATTCCTGGCATTTCGGTCCCTACTTCTCGGTGGGAATATTATATACGTCTATCACGTTATATATCCTAGCCTAAGGCAACCTAACATATCGGATGTAATGTTTTACAACATTCTGGCGTGTCGTCGCCTGCTTCTCGATGGGGACATTAGATACGTCTATAACGTTGTATATCCTAACCTAAGGGAACCTAACATCTCGGATGTAATATTTTACAACATTCTGGCGTGTCGTCGCCTGCTTCTCGATGGGGACATTATATACGTCTATAACGTTGTATATCCTAACCTAAGGCAACCTAACATCTCGGATGTAATATTTTACAACATTCCTGGCGTGTCGTCGCCTGCTTCTCGATGGGGACATTATATACGTCTATAACGTTGTATATCCTAAGCTAACGCAACCTAACATCTGGGATGTAATATATTACAACATTCCTGGCATGTCGGACCCTACATCTCGGTGGGAACATTCTATACGTCTATAACGTTGTATATCCTGGCCTAAGGCAACCTAACATCTCGGACGTAATATTTTACAACATTCCTGGCGTGTCGTCGCCTGCTTCTCGATGGGGACATTATATACGTCTATAACGTTGTATATCCTAACCCAAAGCAACCTAACTTCTGGGATGTAATATTTTACAGCATTCCTGGCATGTGGGTCCCTACATCTCGCTGGGGACTTTCTATACGTCTATAACGTTGTATATCCTAACCTAAGGGAACCTAACATCTCGGGTGTAATATTTTACAACATTCCTGATCCGTCGGCCCCAATTTCTCGGTGGGAACATTCTATACGTCTATAACGTTGTATATCCTAGCCTAAGGCAACCTAACATCTCGGATGTAATATTTTACAGCATTCCTGTCGTGTCGTCGCCTGCTTCTCGATGGGGACATTAGATACGTCTAGAACGTTGTATATCCTATCCTAAGGGAACCTAACATCTAGAATGTAATATTTTACAACATTCCTGGCGTGTCGTCGCCTGCTTCTCGATGGGGACATTGTATACGTCTATAACGTTGTATATCCTAACCCAAAGCAACCTAACTTCTGGGATGTAATATTTTACAACATTCCTGGCATGTCGGTCCCTACATCTCGCTGGGGACTTTCTATACGTCTATAACGTTGTATATCCTAACCTAACGGAACCTAACATATCGGATGTAATGTTTTACAACATTCTGGCGTGTCGTCGCCTGCTTCTCGATGGGGACATTAGATACGTCTATAACGTTGTATATCCTAACCTAAGGGAACCTAACATCTCGGATGTAATATTTTACAACATTCTGGCGTGTCGTCGCCTGCTTCTCGATGGGGACATTATATACGTCTATAACGTTGTATATCCTAGCCTAAGGCAACCTAACATCTCGGATGTAATATTTTACAACATTCCTGGCGTGTCGTCGCCTGCTTCTCGATGGGAACATTATATACGTCTATAACGTTGTATATCCTAACCCAAAGCAACCTAACTTCTGGGATGTAATGTTTTACAAAATTCCTGGCATGTCGGTCCCTACATCTCGCTGGGAACTTTCTATACGTCTATAACGTTGTATATCCTAACCTAAGGGAACCTAACATCTCGGGTGTAATATTTTACAACAGTCCTGACCCGTCAGCCCCAATTTCTCGGTGAGAACATTCTATACGTCTATAACGTTGTATATCCTAGCCTAAGGCAACCTAACATGTCGAATGTAATTTTTTACAACAATCTGGCGTGTCGTCGCCTGCTTCTCGAAGGGGACATTATATACGTCTTTAACGTTGTATATCTTAACCTAACGCAACCTAACATCTGGGATGTAATATATTATAACATTCCTGACGCGTCGGTCCCTACTTCTCGGTGGGAACACTGTATACGTCTATAACGATATATGTCCTAGCCTAAGGCAACCTAACATCTCGGATGTAATATTTTACAACATTCCTGGCATTTCGGTCCCTACTTCTCGGTGGGAACATTATATACGTCTATCACGTTATATATCCTAGCCTAAGGCAACCTAACATATCGGATGTAATGTTTTACAACATTCTGGCGCGTCGTCGCCTGCTTCTCGAAGGGGACATTATATACGTCTATAACGTTGTATATCCTAACCTAACGCAACCTAACATCTGGGATGTAATATATTACAACATTCCTGGCATGTCGGTCCCCACGTCTCGGTGGGAACATTATATAAGTCTATAACGATGTATATCCAAACCTAAAGCAACCTAACAACTCGGATGTAATATTTTACAACATTCCTGTCATGTCGGACCCTACATCTCGGTGGGAACATTAGATACGTCTATAACGTTGTATATCCTAACCTAAGGGAACCTAACATCTCGGATGTAATATTTTACAACATTCTGGAGTGTCGTCGCCTGCTTCTCGATGGGGACATTATTTACGTCTATAACGTTATATATCCTAGCCTAAGGCAACCTAACATTTCGGATGTAATATTTTACAACATTCCTGGCGTGTCGTCGCCTGCTTCTCGATGGGAACATTATATACGTCTATAACGTTGTATATCCTAACCCAAAGCAACCTAACTTCTGGGATGTAATGTTTTACAAAATTCCTGGCATGTCGGTCCCTACATCTCGCTGGGAACTTTCTATACGTCTATAACGTTGTATATCCTAACCTAAGGGAACCTAACATCTCGGGTGTAATATTTTACAACATTCCTGGCATTTCGGTCCCTACTTCTCGGTGGGAATATTATATACGTCTATCACGTTATATATCCTAGCCTAAGGCAACCTAACATATCGGATGTAATGTTTTGCAACATTCTGGCATGTCGTCGCCTGCTTCTCGATGGGGACATTAGATACGTCTATAACGTTGTATATCCTAACCTAAGGGAACCTAACATCTCGGATGTAATATTTTACAACATTCTGGCGTGTCGTCGCCTGCTTCTCGATGGGGACATTATATACGTCTATAACGTTGTATATCCTAACCTAAGGCAACCTAACATCTCGGATGTAATATTTTACAACATTCCTGGCGTGTCGTCGCCTGCTTCTCGATGGGGACATTATATACGTCTATAACGTTGTATATCCTAACCTAAGGCAACGTAACATCTCGGATGTAATATTTTACAACATTCCTGGCGTGTCGTCGCCTGCTTCTCGATGGGGACATTATATACGTCTATAACGTTGTATATCCTAACCTAAGGCAACGTAACATCTCGGATGTAATATTTTACAACATTCCTGGCGTGTCGTCGCCTGCTTCTCGATGGGGACATTATATACGTCTATAACGTTGTATATCCTAACCCAAAGCAACCTAACTTCTGGGATGTAATATTTTACAAAATTCCTGGCATGTCGGTCCCTACATCTCGCTGGGAACTTTCTATACGTCTATAACGTTGTATATCCTAACCTAAGGGAACCTAACATCTCGGGTGTAATATTTTACAACATTCCTGACCCGTCGGCCCCAATTTCTCGGTGGGAACATTCTATACGTCTATAACGTTGTATATCCCAGCCTAAGGCAACCTAACATGTCGAATGTAATATTTTACAACATTCTGGCGTGTCGTCGCCTGCTTCTCGAAGGGGACATTATATACGTCTATAACGTTGTATATCTTAACCTAACGCAACCTAACATCTGGGATGTAATATATTACAACATTCCTGGCATGTCGGTCCCCACGTCTCGGTGGGAACATTATATAAGTCTATAACGATGTATATCCAAACCTAAAGCAACCTAACAACTCGGATGTAATATTTTACAACATTCCTGTCATGTCGGACCCTACATATCGGTGGGAACATTCTATACGTCTATAACGTTGTATATCCTGGCCTAAGGCAACCTAACATCTCGGATGTAATATTTTACAACATTCCTGGCGTGTCGTCGCCTGCTTCTCGATGGGGACATTATATGCGTCTATAACGTTGTATATCCTAACCCAAAGCAACCTAACTTCTGGGATGTAATATTTTACAAAATTCCTGGCATGCCGGTCCCTACATCTCGCTGGGAACTTTCTATACGTCTATAACGTTGTATATCCTAACCTAAGGCAACCTAACATCTCGGACGTAATATTTTACAACATTCCTGGCGTGTCGTCGCCTGCTTCTCGATGGGGACATTATATACGTCTATAACGTTGTATATCCTAACCCAAAGCAACCTAACTTCTGGGATGTAATATTTTACAGCATTCCTGGCATGTGGGTCCCTACATCTCGCTGGGGACTTTCTATACGTCTATAACGTTGTATATCCTAACCTAAGGGAACCTAACATCTCGGGTGTAATATTTTACAACATTCCTGATCCGTCGGCCCCAATTTCTCGGTGGGAACATTCTATACGTCTATAACGTTGTATATCCTAGCCTAAGGCAACCTAACATCTCGGATGTAATATTTTACAGCATTCCTGTCGTGTCGTCGCCTGCTTCTCGATGGGGACATTAGATACGTCTAGAACGTTGTATATCCTATCCTAAGGGAACCTAACATCTAGAATGTAATATTTTACAACATTCCTGGCGTGTCGTCGCCTGCTTCTCGATGGGGACATTGTATACGTCTATAACGTTGTATATCCTAACCCAAAGCAACCTAACTTCTGGGATGTAATATTTTACAACATTCCTGGCATGTCGGTCCCTACATCTCGCTGGGGACTTTCTATACGTCTATAACGTTGTATATCCTAACCTAACGGAACCTAACATATCGGATGTAATGTTTTACAACATTCTGGCGTGTCGTCGCCTGCTTCTCGATGGGGACATTAGATACGTCTATAACGTTGTATATCCTAACCTAAGGGAACCTAACATCTCGGATGTAATATTTTACAACATTCTGGCGTGTCGTCGCCTGCTTCTCGATGGGGACATTATATACGTCTATAACGTTGTATATCCTAGCCTAAGGCAACCTAACATATCGGATGTAATATTTTACAACATTCCTGGCGTGTCGTCGCCTGCTTCTCGATGGGAACATTATATACGTCTATAACGTTGTATATCCTAACCCAAAGCAACCTAACTTCTGGGATGTAATGTTTTACAAAATTCCTGGCATGTCGGTCCCTACATCTCGCTGGGAACTTTCTATACGTCTATAACGTTGTATATCCTAACCTAAGGGAACCTAACATCTCGGGTGTAATATTTTACAACAGTCCTGACCCGTCAGCCCCAATTTCTCGGTGAGAACATTCTATACGTCTATAACGTTGTATATCCTAGCCTAAGGCAACCTAACATGTCGAATGTAATTTTTTACAACAATCTGGCGTGTCGTCGCCTGCTTCTCGAAGGGGACATTATATACGTCTTTAACGTTGTATATCTTAACCTAACGCAACCTAACATCTGGGATGTAATATATTATAACATTCCTGACGCGTCGGTCCCTACTTCTCGGTGGGAACACTGTATACGTCTATAACGATATATGTCCTAGCCTAAGGCAACCTAACATCTCGGATGTAATATTTTACAACATTCCTGGCATTTCGGTCCCTACTTCTCGGTGGGAACATTATATACGTCTATCACGTTATATATCCTAGCCTAAGGCAACCTAACATATCGGATGTAATGTTTTACAACATTCTGGCGCGTCGTCGCCTGCTTCTCGAAGGGGACATTATATACGTCTATAACGTTGTATATCCTAACCTAACGCAACCTAACATCTGGGATGTAATATATTACAACATTCCTGGCATGTCGGTCCCCACGTCTCGGTGGGAACATTATATAAGTCTATAACGATGTATATCCAAACCTAAAGCAACCTAACAACTCGGATGTAATATTTTACAACATTCCTGTCATGTCGGACCCTACATCTCGGTGGGAACATTAGATACGTCTATAACGTTGTATATCCTAACCTAAGGGAACCTAACATCTCGGATGTAATATTTTACAACATTCTGGAGTGTCGTCGCCTGCTTCTCGATGGGGACATTATTTACGTCTATAACGTTATATATCCTAGCCTAAGGCAACCTAACATTTCGGATGTAATATTTTACAACATTCCTGGCGTGTCGTCGCCTGCTTCTCGATGGGAACATTATATACGTCTATAACGTTGTATATCCTAACCCAAAGCAACCTAACTTCTGGGATGTAATGTTTTACAAAATTCCTGGCATGTCGGTCCCTACATCTCGCTGGGAACTTTCTATACGTCTATAACGTTGTATATCCTAACCTAAGGGAACCTAACATCTCGGGTGTAATATTTTACAACATTCCTGGCATTTCGGTCCCTACTTCTCGGTGGGAATATTATATACGTCTATCACGTTATATATCCTAGCCTAAGGCAACCTAACATATCGGATGTAATGTTTTGCAACATTCTGGCATGTCGTCGCCTGCTTCTCGATGGGGACATTAGATACGTCTATAACGTTGTATATCCTAACCTAAGGGAACCTAACATCTCGGATGTAATATTTTACAACATTCTGGCGTGTCGTCGCCTGCTTCTCGATGGGGACATTATATACGTCTATAACGTTGTATATCCTAACCTAAGGCAACCTAACATCTCGGATGTAATATTTTACAACATTCCTGGCGTGTCGTCGCCTGCTTCTCGATGGGGACATTATATACGTCTATAACGTTGTATATCCTAACCTAAGGCAACGTAACATCTCGGATGTAATATTTTACAACATTCCTGGCGTGTCGTCGCCTGCTTCTCGATGGGGACATTATATACGTCTATAACGTTGTATATCCTAACCTAAGGCAACGTAACATCTCGGATGTAATATTTTACAACATTCCTGGCGTGTCGTCGCCTGCTTCTCGATGGGGACATTATATACGTCTATAACGTTGTATATCCTAACCCAAAGCAACCTAACTTCTGGGATGTAATATTTTACAAAATTCCTGGCATGTCGGTCCCTACATCTCGCTGGGAACTTTCTATACGTCTATAACGTTGTATATCCTAACCTAAGGGAACCTAACATCTCGGGTGTAATATTTTACAACATTCCTGACCCGTCGGCCCCAATTTCTCGGTGGGAACATTCTATACGTCTATAACGTTGTATATCCCAGCCTAAGGCAACCTAACATGTCGAATGTAATATTTTACAACATTCTGGCGTGTCGTCGCCTGCTTCTCGAAGGGGACATTATATACGTCTATAACGTTGTATATCTTAACCTAACGCAACCTAACATCTGGGATGTAATATATTACAACATTCCTGGCATGTCGGTCCCCACGTCTCGGTGGGAACATTATATAAGTCTATAACGATGTATATCCAAACCTAAAGCAACCTAACAACTCGGATGTAATATTTTACAACATTCCTGTCATGTCGGACCCTACATATCGGTGGGAACATTCTATACGTCTATAACGTTGTATATCCTGGCCTAAGGCAACCTAACATCTCGGATGTAATATTTTACAACATTCCTGGCGTGTCGTCGCCTGCTTCTCGATGGGGACATTATATGCGTCTATAACGTTGTATATCCTAACCCAAAGCAACCTAACTTCTGGGATGTAATATTTTACAAAATTCCTGGCATGCCGGTCCCTACATCTCGCTGGGAACTTTCTATACGTCTATAACGTTGTATATCCTAACCTAAGGGAACCTAACATCTCGGGTGTAATATTTTACAACATTCCTGACCCGTCGGCCCCAATTTCTCGGTGGGAACATTCTATACGTCTATAACGTTGTATATCCTAGCCTAAGGCAACCTAACATGTCGAATGTAATATTTTACAACATTCTGGCGTGTCGTCGCCTGCTTCTCGACGGGGACATTATATACGTCTATAACGTTGTATATCTTAACCTAACGCAACCTAACTTCTGGGATGTCATATTTTACAACATTCCTGGCATGTCGGTCCCTACATCTCGGTGGGAACATTCTATACGTCTATAACGTTGTATATCCTAACCTAAGGGAACCTCACATCTCGGGTGTAATATTTTACAACATTCCTGACCCGTCGGCCCCAATTTCTCGGTGGGAACATTCTATACGTCTATAACGTTGTATATCCTAGCCTAAGGCAACCTAACATGTCGAATGTAATATTTTACAACATTCTGGCGTGTCGTCGCCTGCTTCTCGAAGGGGACATTATATACGTCTATAACGTTGTATATCTTAACCTAACGCAACCTAACTTCTGGGATGTCATATTTTACAACATTCCTGACGCTTCGGCCCCTATTTCTCGGTGGGAACATTATATACGTCTATCACGTTATATATCCTAACCTAAGGGAACCTAACGTATCGGATGTAACATTTCACAACATTCTGGCGTGTCGTCGCCTGCTTCTCGATGGGGACATTAGATACGTCTAGAACGTTGTATATCCTATCCTAAGGGAACCTAACATCTAGGATGTAATATTTTACAACATTCCTGGCGTGTCGTCGCCTGCTTCTCGATGGGGACATTATATACGTCTATAACGTTGTATATCGTAACCCAAAGAAACCTAACTTCTGGGATGTAATATTTTACAACATTCCTGGCATGTCGGTCCCCACGTCTCGGTGGGAACATTCTATACGTCTATAACGCTGTATATCCTAACCAAAGGGAACCTAACATCTCGGGTGTAATATTTTACAACATTCCTGACGCGTCGGCCCCTATTTCTCGGTGGGAATATTATATACGTCTATAACGTTACATATCCTATCCTAAGGCAACCTAACATGTCGAATGTAATATTTTACAACATTCTGGCGTGTCGTCGCCTGCTTCTCGAAGGGGACATTATATACGTCTATAACGTTGTATATCTTAACCTAACGCAACCTAACATCTGGGATGTCATATTTTACAACATTCCTGACGCGTCGGCCCCTATTTCTCGGTGGGAACATTATATACGTCTATCACGTTATATATCCTAGCCTAAGGCAACCTAACATATCGGATGTAACATTTCACAACATTCTGGCGTGTCGTCGCCTGCTTCTCGATGGGGACATTAGATACGTCTATAACGTTGTATATCCTAACCTAAGGGAACCTAACATCTCGGGTGTAATATTTTACAACATTCTGGCGTGTCGTCGCCTGCTTTTCGATGGGGACATTATATACGTCTATAACGTTGTATATCCTAACCTAACGCAACCTAACATCTCGTATGTAATATTTTACAACATTCCTGGAATGTCGGTCCCTACTTCTCGGTGGGAACATTATATACGTCTATAACGTTGTATATGCTAACCTAAGGGAACCTAACATCTCGGGTGTAATATTTTACAACATTCCTGACGCGTCGGCCCCTATTTCTCGGTGGGAATATTATATTCGTCTATAACGTTACATATCCTAGCCTAAGGCAACCTAACATGTCGAATGTAATATTTTACAACATTCTGGCGTGTCGTCGCCTGCTTCTCGAAGGGGACATTATATACGTCTATAACGTTGTATATCCTAACCTAACGCAACCTAACATCTGGGATGTAATATATTACAACATTCCTGACGCGTCGGTCCCTACTTTTCGGTGGGAACATTGTATACGTCTATAACGATATATGTCCTAGCCTAAGGCAACCTAACATCTCGGATGTAACATTTTACAACATTCCTGGCATGTCGGTCCCTACATCTCGGTGGGAACATTCTATACGTCTATAACGTTGTATATCCTAACCTAAGGGTGCCTAACATTTCGGGTGTAATATTTTACAACGTTCTTGACGCGTCGGCCCCTATTTCTCGGTGGGAATATTATATTCGTCTATAACGTTATATATCCTAGCCTAAGGCAACCTAACATTTCGAATGTAATATTTTACAACATTCTGGCGTGTTGTCGCCTGCTTCTCGAAGGGGACATTATATACGTCTATAACGTTGTATATCTTAACCTAACGCAACCTAACATCTGGGATGTCATATTTTACAACATTCTGGCGTGTCGTCGCCTGCTTTTCGATGGGGACATTATATACGTCGATAACGTTGTATATCCTAACCCAAAGCAACCTAACATCTCGTATGTAATATTTTACAACATTCGTGGCATGTCGGTCCCTACTTCTCGGTGGGAACATTATATACGTCTATAACGATGTATATGCTAACCTAAGGGAACCTAACATCTCGGGTGTAATATTTTACAACATTCCTGGCATGTCGGTCCCTACATCTCGGTGGGAACATTATATACGTCTGCAAGGTTATATATCATAACCTAAGGCAACCTAACCTCTCTACCGTAATATTTTACAGCATTCCTGGCGTGACGGCACTTACTTCCCGATGGGGCATTATATACGTCTATAACGTTGTATATCCTTACCTAAGGCAACCTAAAATCTCGGATGTACTAGTTGATAACATTCCTGGCGTGTCGTCGCCTGCTTCTCGATGTGGACATTATATACATCTATAAGGTTGTATATCCTAACCTAAGGCAACCTAACATCTCGGATGTAATATTTTACAACATTCCTGGCATGTCGGCCCCTACATCTCGGTGGGAACATTCTATACGTCTATAACGCTGTATATCCTAACCTAAGGGAACCTAACATCTCGGGTGTAATATTTTACAACATTCCTGACGCGTCGGCCCCTATTTCTCGGTGGGAATATTATATACGTCTATAAGGTTACATATCCTAGCCTAAGGCAACCTAACATGTCGAATGTAATATTTTACAACATTCTGACGTGTCGTCGCCTGCTTCTCGAAGGGGACATTATATACGTCTATAACGTTGTATATCTTAACCTAACGCAACCTAACTTCTGGGAGGTCAAATTTTACAACATTCCTGACGCTTCGGCCCCTATTTCTCGGTGGGAGCATTATATACGTCTATAACGTTGTATATCTTAACCTAAGGGAACCTAACATCTCGGGTGTAATATTTTACAACATTCGTGACGCGTCGGCCCCTATTTCTCGGTGGGAATATTATATACGTCTATAACGTTACATATCCTAGCCTAAGGCAACCTAACAAGTCGAATGTAATATTTTACAACATTCTGGCTTGTCGTCGCCTGCTTCTCGAAGGGGACATTATATGCGTCGATAACGTTGTATATCTTAACCTAACGCAACCTAACATCTGGGATGTCATATTTTACAACATTCCTGACGCGTCGGCCCCTATTTCTCGGTGGGAACATTATTTACGTCTATCACGTTATATATCCTAGCCTAAGGCAACCTACCATATCGGATGTAATATTTCACTACATTCTGGCGTGTCGTCGCCTGCTTCTCGATGGGGACATTAGATACGTCTATAACGTTGTATATCCTAACCTAAGGGAACCTAACATCTCGGGTGTAATATTTTACAACATTCTGGCGTGTCGTCGCCTGCTTCTCGATGGGGACATTATATACGTCGATAACGTTGTATATCCTAACCCAATGCAACCTAACATCTCGGGTGTAATATTTTACAACATTCCTGACGCGTCGGCATCTATTTCTCGGTGGGAATATTATATACGTCTATAACGTTATATATCCTACCCTAAGGCAACCTAACATGTCGAATGTAATATTTTACAACATTCTGGCGTGTCGTCTCCTGCTTCTCGAAGGGGACATTATATACGTCTATAACGTTGTATATCCTAACCTAACGCAACCTCACATCTGGGATGTAATATTTTACAACATTCCTGACGCGTCGATCCCTACTTCTCGGTGGGAACATTGTATACGTCTATAAATATATATGTCCTAGCTTAAGGTAACCTAACATCTCGGATGTAATATTTTACGACATTCCTGGCATGTCGGTCCCTACATCTCGGTGGGAACATTCTGTACGTCTATAACGTTGTATATCCTAACCTAAGGGAACCTAACATCTCGGGTGTAATATTTTACAACATTCCTGACCCGTCGGCCCCAATTTCTCGGTGGGAACATTCTATACGTCTATAACGTTGTATATCCTAGCCTAAGGCAACCTAACATGTCGAATGTAACATTTTACAACATTCTGGCGTGTCGTCGCCTGCTTCTCGAAGGGGACATTATATACTTCTATAACGTTGTATATCCTAACCTAACGCAACCTAACATCTGGGATGTAATATATTACAACATTCCTGACGCGTCGGTCCCTACTTCTCGGTGGGAACATTGTATACGTCTATGACGATATATGTCCTAGCCTAAGGCAACCTGACATCTCGGATGTAATATTTTAAAACATTCCTGGCATGTCGGTCCCTACATCTCGGTGGGAACATTCTATACGTCTATGACGTTGTATATCCTAACCTAAGGGAACCTAACACTTCGGGTGTAATATTTTACAACATTCCTGACGAGTCGGCCCCTATTTCTCGGTGGGAATATTATATACGTCTATAAAGTTACATATCCTAGCCTAAGGCAACCTAACATGTCGAATGTAATATTTTACAACATTCTGGCGTGTCGTCGCCTGCTTCTCGAAGGGGACATTATATACGTCTATAACGTTGTATATCTTAACCTAACGCAACCTAACATCTGGGATGTCATATTTTACAACATTCCTGACGCGTCGGCCCCTATTTCTCGGTGGGAACATTCTATATGTCTATAACGTTGTATATCCTAACCTAAGAGAACCTAACGTCTCGGGTGTAATATTTTACAACATTCCTGACGCGTCGGCCCCTATTTCTCGGTGGGAACATTCTATACGTCTATAACGTTGTATATCCTAACCTAAGGAAACCTAACATCTCGGGTGTAATATTTTACAACATTCCTGGCATGTCGGTCCCTACATCTCGGTGGGAACATTATATACGTCTGCAAGGTTATATATCATAACCTAAGGCAACCTAACCTCTCTACCGTAATATTTTACAGCATTCCTGGCGTGACGGCACTTACTTCCCGATGGGGCATTATATACGTCTATAACGTTGTATATCCTAACCTACGGCAACCTAACATCTGGGATGTCATATTTTACAACATTCCTGACGCGTCGGCCCCTATTTCTCGGTGGGAACATTCTATATGTCTATAACGTTGTATATCCTAACCTAAGAGAACCTAACGTCTCCGGTGTAATATTTTACAACATTCCTGACGCGTCGGCCCCTATTTCTCGGTGGGAACATTCTATACGTCTATAACGTTGTATATCCTAACCTAAGGCAACCTAACATCTCGGATGTAATATTTTACAACATTCCTGGCATGTCGGTCCCTACATCTCGGTGGGAATATTCTATACGTCTATAACGCTGTATATCCTAACCTAAGGTAACCTAACATCTCGGGTGTAATATTTTACAACATTCCTGACGCGTCGTCGCCTGCTTCTCGATGGGGACATTATATACGTCTATAACGTTGTATATCCTAACCCAAAGCAACCTAACATCTCGTATGTAATATTTTACAACATTCCTGGCATGTCGGTCCCTACATCTCGGTGGGAACATTATATACGTCTATCACGTTATATATCCTAGCCTAAGGCAACCTAACATATCGGATGTAATATTTCACAACATTCTGGCGTGTCGTCGCCTGCTTCTCGATGGGGACATTAGATACGTCTATAACGTTGTATATCCTAACTTAAGGGAACCTAACATCTCGGGTGTAATATTTTACAACATTCTGGCGTGTCGTCGCCTGCTTCTCGATGGGGACATTATATACGTCGATAACGTTGTATATCCTAACCCAATGCAACCTAACATCTCGGGTGTAATATTTTACAACATTCCTGACGCGTCGGCCCCTATTTCTCGGTGGGAATATTATATACGTCTATAACGTTATATATCCTAGCCTAAGGAAACCTAACATGTCGAATGTAATATTTTACATCATTCTGGCGTGTCGTCGCCTGCTTCTCGAAGGGGACATTATATACGTCTATAACGTTGTATATCCTAACCTAACGCAACCTAACATCTGGGATGTCATATTTTACAACATTCCTGACGCGTCGGCCCCTATTTCTCGGTGGGAACATTCTATATGTCTATAACGTTGTATATCCTAACCCAAAGAAACCTAACTTCTGGGATGTAATATTTTAGAACATTCCTGGCATGTCGGTCCCTACATCTCGGTGGGAACATTCTATATGTCTATAACGTTGTATATCCTAACCCAAAGAAACCTAACTTCTGGGATGTAATATTTTACAACATTCCTGGCATGTCGGTCCCTACATCTCGGTGGGAACATTCTATACGTCTATAACGTTGTATATCCTAGCCTAAGGCAACCTATCATCTCGGGTGTAATATTTTACAACATTCCTGACCCGTCGTCCCCAATTTCTCGGTGGGAACATTGTATACGGCTATAACGATATATGTCCTAGCCTAAGGCAACCTAACATCTCGGATGTAATATTTTACAACATTCCTGGCATGTCGGTCCCCACGTCTCGGTGGGAACATTATATAAGTCTATAACGATATATATCCTAACCTAAAGCAACGTAACATCTCGGATGTAATATTTTACAATGTTCCTGGCATGTCGGCCCCTACATCTCCGTGGGAACTTTCTATACGTCTATAACGTTGCATATCCTAACCTAAGGGAATCTAACGTCTCGGGTGTAATATTTTACAACATTCCTGTCCCGTCGGCCCCTATTTCTCGGTGGGAACATTCTATATGTCTATAACGTTGTATATCCTACCCTACGGGAACCTAACATCTCGGGTGTAATATTTTACAACATTCCTGACGCGTCGTCGCCTGCTTCTCGATGGGGACATTATATACGTCTATAACGTTGTATATCCTAACCCAAAGAAACCTAACATTTCGTATGTAATATTTTACAACATTCCTGGCATGTCGGTCCCTTCTTCTCGGTGGGAACATGAAATACGTCTATAACGTTGTATATGCTAACCTAAGGGAAGCTAACATCTCGGCTGTAACATTTTACAACATTCTGGCGTGTCGTCGCCTGCTTCTCGGAGGGGACATTATATACGTCTATAACGTTGTATATCTTAACCTAACGCAACCTAACATCTGGGATGTCATATTTTACAACATTCCTGACGCGTCGGCCCCAATTTCTCGGTGGGAACATTGTATACGGCTATAACGTTGTATATCCTAACCCAAAGCAACCTAACTTCTGAGATGTAATATTTTACAACATTCCTGGCATGTCGGTCCCTACATCTCGGTGGGAACATTCTATACGTCTATAACGTTGTATATCCTAGCCTAAGGCAACCTAACATCTCGGGTGTAATATTTTACAACATTCCTGACCCGTCGGCCCCAATTTCTCGGTGGGAACATTCTATACATCTATAACGTTGTATATCCTAACCTAAGGGAAGCTAACATCTCGGGTGTAATATTTTACAACATTCCTGGCATTTCGGTTCTTACTTCTCGGTGGGAACATTATATACGTCTATCACGTTATATATCCTAGCCTAAGGCAACCTAACATATCGGATGTAATGTATTACAACATTCTGGCGTGTCGTCGCCTGCTTCTCGATGGGGACATTAGATACGTCTATAACGTTGTATATCCTAACCCAAAGAAACCTAACTTCTGGGATGTAATATTTTACAACATTCCTGGCATGTCGGTCCCCACGTCTCGGTGGGAACATTATATAAGTCTATAACGATATATATCCTAACCTAAAGCAACGTAACATCTCGGATGTAATATTTTACAACATTCCTGTCCCGTCGGCCCCTATTTCTCGGTGGGAACATTCTATATGTCTATAACGTTGTATATCCTAACCTAAGGGAACCTAACATCTCGGGTGTAATATTTTACAACATTCCTGACGCGTCGTCGCCTGCTTCTCGATGGGGACATTATATACGTCTATAACGTTGTATATCCTAACCCAAAGAAACCTAACATTTCGTATGTAATATTTTACAACATTCCTGGCATGTCGGTCCCTAATTCTCGGTGGGAACATGATATAGGTCTATAACGTTGTGTATGCTAACCTAAGGGAAGCTAACATCTCGGGTGTAACATTTTACAACATTCTGGCGTGTCGTCGCCTGCTTCTCGAAAGGGACATTATATACGTTTATAACGTTGTATATATTAACCTAACGCAACCTAACATCTGGGATGCCATATTTTACAACATTCCTGACGCGTGGGCCCCTATTTCTCAGTGGGAACATTCTATACGTCTATCACGTTATATATCCTAGCCTAAGGCAACCTAACATATCGGATGTAACATTTCACAACATTCTGGCGTGTCGTCGCCTGCTTCTCGATGGGGACATTAGATACGTCTATAACGTTGTATATCCTATCCTAAGGGAACCTAACATCTAGAATGTAATATTTTACAACATTCCTGGCGTGTCGTCGCCTGCTTCTCGATGGGGACATTGTATACGTCTATAACGTTGTATATCCTAACCCAAAGCAACCTAACTTCTGGGATGTAATATTTTACAACATTCCTGGCATGTCGGTCCCTACATCTCGCTGTGGACTTTCTATACGTCTATAACGTTGTATATCCTAACCTAAGGGAACCTAACATCTCGGGTGTAATATTTTACAACATTCCTGACCCGTCGGCCCCAATTTCTCGGTGGGAACATTCTATACGTCTATAACGTTGTATATCCTGGCCTAAGGCAACCTAACATCTCGGACGTAATATTTTACAACATTCCTGGCGTGTCGTCGCCTGCTTCTCGATGGGGACATTATATACGTCTATAACGTTGTATATCCTAACCTAAGGGAACCTAACATCTCGGATGTAATATTTTACAACATTCTGGCGTGTCGTCGCCTGCTTCTCGATGGGGACATTATATACGTCTATAACGTTGTATATCCTAGCCTAAGGCAACCTAACATCTCGGATGTAATATTTTACAACATTCCTGGCGTGTCGTCGCCTGCTTCTCGATGGGAACATTATATACGTCTATAACGTTGTATATCCTAACCCAAAGCAACCTAACTTCTGGGATGTAATGTTTTACAAAATTCCTGGCATGTCGGTCCCTACATCTCGCTGGGAACTTTCTATACGTCTATAACGTTGTATATCCTAACCTAAGGGAATCTAACATCTCGGGTGTAATATTTTACAACAGTCCTGACCCGTCGGCCCCAATTTCTCGGTGAGAACATTCTATACGTCTATAACGTTGTATATCCTAGCCTAAGGCAACCTAACATGTCGAATGTAATTTTTTACAACAATCTGGCGTGTCGTCGCCTGCTTCTCGAAGGGGACATTATATACGTCTTTAACGTTGTATATCTTAACCTAACGCAACCTAACATCTGGGATGTAATATATTATAACATTCCTGACGCGTCGGTCCGTACTTCTCGGTGGGAACACTGTATACGTCTATAACGATATATGTCCTAGCCTAAGGCAACCTAACATATCGGATGTAATATTTTACAACATTCCTGGCATTTCGGTCCCTACTTCTCGGTGGGAACATTATATACGTCTATCACGTTATATATCCTAGCCTAAGGCAACCTAACATATCGGATGTAATGTTTTACAACATTCTGGCGCGTCGTCGCCTGCTTCTCGAAGGGGACATTATATACGTCTATAACGTTGTATATCCTAACCCAAAGCAACCTAACTTCTGGGATGTAATGTTTTACAAAATTCCTGGCATGTCGGTCCCTACATCTCGCTGGGAACTTTCTATACGTCTATAACGTTGTATATCCTAACCTAAGGGAACCTAACATCTCGGGTGTAATATTTTACAACATTCCTGGCATTTCGGTCCCTACTTCTCGGTGGGAACATTATATACGTCTATAACGTTGTATATCCTAGCCTAAGGCAACCTAACATCTCGGATGTAATATTTTACAGCATTCCTGGCGTGTCGTCGCCTGCTTCTCGATGGGAACATTAGATACGTCTAGAACGTTGTATATCCCTTCCTAAGGGAAACTAACATCTAGAATGTAATATTTTACAACATTCCTGGAGTGTCGTCGCCTACTTCTCGATAGGGTCATTATATACATCTGTAACGTTGTATATCCTAACCTAAGGAAACCTAACATCTCGAATGTAATATTTTATAACATTCCTGGCGTTTCGTCGCTTGCTTCTCGATGGGGACATTATATACGTCTATAACGTTGTATATCCTAACCTAACGCAACCTAACATCTCGGATGTAATATTTAACAACATTCCTGGCATGTCGGTCCCTACATCTCGGTGGGAACATGCTATACGTTTATAACGATATATATCCTAACCTAGGGCAACCTAACATCTCGGATGTAATAGTTGACAACATTCCTGGCGCGTCCGCCCGTACTTCTCGGTGGGAACATTATATACGTCTATAACGTTATATATCCTAGCCCAAGGCGACCTAACATGTCGAATGTAATATTTTACATCATTCCTGGCGTGTCGTCTCCTGCTTCTCGATGGGGACATTATATACGTCTACAATGTTGTATATCCTGACCTAACGCAACCTAACATCTGGGATGTAATATTTTACATCATTCCTGGCGTGTCGTCGCCTACTTCTGGATGGGGACATTATATACGTCTATAACGTTATATATCCTAACCTAAGGCAACCTAACATCTCGGATGTAATAGTTGACAAAATTCCTGGCGTGTCCGCCCGTACTTCTCGGTGGGAACATTATATACGTCTATAACGTTGTATATCCTAGCCTAAGGCCACCTAACATGTCGAATGTAATATTTTACAACATTCCTGGCGCGTCCGCCCGTACTTCTCGGTGGGAACATTATATACGTCTACAACGTTATATATCCTAGCCTAAGGCGACCTAACATGTCGAATGTAATATTTTACAACATTCTGGCGTTTCGTCGCCTGCTTCTCGATGGGAACATTATATACGTCTATAACATTGTGTTTCCTAACCTAACGCAACCTAACATCTGGGATGTAATGTTCGTGGCGTGTCGTCGCCTACTTCTGGATGGTGTCATTATATACATCTATAACGTTGTATATCCTAACCTAAGGGAGCCTAACTTCTCGGGTGTAATATTTTACAACACTCCCGACGCGTCGGCCCCTATTTTTCGGTGGGAACATTATATTCGTCTATAACATTGTATATCCTAACCCAAGGCAACCTAACATCTCGGATGTAATATTTTACAACATTCCTGGCGTGTCGTCGCCTAGTTTGGATGGGGTCATTATATACATCTATAACGCTGTATATCCTAACCTAAGGCAACCTAACATCTCGGATGTAATATTTTACAACATTCCTGGCATGTCGGTCCCTACATCTCTGTGGGAACATACTATACGTCTATAACGTTGTATATCCTAACCTAAGGGAACCTAACATCTCGGGTGTAAACTTTTACAACATTCCTGACGCGTCGGGCCCTATTTTTCGGTGGGAACATTATATACGGCTATAACGTTATATATCCTAACCTAACGCAACCTAACATTTGGGATGTAGTATTTTACAACATTCCTTGCATGTCGGTGCCTACGTCTCGGTGGGAACATTATATACGTCTATAACGATATATATCCTAACCTAAGGCAACCTAACACCTCGGATGTAATAGTTGACAACATTCCTGGCGTGTAGGCCCGTACTTCTCGGTGGGAACATTGTATACGTCTATAACGATATATATCCTAGCCTAAGGCGACCTAACATGTCGAATGTAATATTTTACATCATTCCTGGCGTGTCGTCTCCTGCTTCTCGATGGGAACATTACATACGTCTATAACGTTATATATTATAACCTAAGGCAACCGAACATCTGGAATGTAATATTTTACAACATTCCTGGCATATTAGTCCCTCCTTCTCGGTGGAAACATTGTATACGTCTATAACGATATATATCCTAGCCTAGGGCAACCTAACATCTCGGATGTAATATTTTACAACATTCTGGCGTGTCGTCGCCGGCTTCTCGATGGGGAGATTATAAACGTCTATAACGTTGTATATCCTAACCTAACGCAACCTAACATTTGGGATGTAATATTTTACAACATTCCTTGCATGTCGGTGCCTACGTCTCGGTAGGAACATTATATACGTCTATAACGATATATATCCTGACGCAAGGCAACCTAACACCTCGGATGTAATAGTTGACAACATTCCTGGCGTGTAGGCCCGTACTTCTCGGTGGGAACATTGTATACGTCTATAACGTTATATATCCTAGCCTAAGGCGACCTAACATATCGAATGTAATATTTTACATCATTCCTGGCGTGTCGTCGCCTGCTTCTCGATGGGAACATTATATACGTCTATAACGTTGTGTATCCTAACCTAACGCAACCTAACATCTGGGATGTAATATTCCTGGCGTGTCGTCGCCTACTTCTGGATGGGGACATTATATACGTCTATAACGTTATATATCCCAACCTAAGGCAACCTAACATCTCGGAAGTAATAGTTGGCAAAATTCCTGGCGTGTCCGCCCGTACTTCTCGGTGGGAACATTATATACGTCTATAACGCTGTATATCCTAGCCTAAGGCCAGCTAACATGTCGAATGTAATATTTTACAACATTCCTGACGCGTCGGCCCCTATTTTTCGGTGGGAACATTATATACGTCTATAACGTTATATATCCTAGTCTAAGGCAACCTAACATGTCGACTGTAATATTTTACAACATTCCTGACGTGTCGTCGCCTGCTTCTCGATGGGAACATTATATACGTCTATAACGTTATATATCCTAGCCTAAGGCCACATAACATGTCGAATGTAATATTTTACAACATTCCAGGCGTGTCGTCGCCTGCTTCTCGATGGGGACATTATATACGTCTATAACGTTGTATATCCTAACCTAAGGCAACCTAATATCTGGGATGTAATATTTTACAACATTCCTGGATTGTCGTCGCCTACATCTCGATAGGGTCATTATATACATCTATAACGTTGTATATCCTAACCTAAGGAAACCTAACATCTCGAGTGTAATATTTTATAACATTCCTGGCGTGTCGTCGCCTGCTTCTCGATGGAGACATTATATACATCTATTACATTGTATATCCTAACCTAAGGCAACCTAACAACTCGGATGTAATGTTTTACAACATTCCTGGCATGTCGGTCCCTACTTCTCGGTGGAAACATTGTATACGTCTATAACGGTATATATCCTAACCTAGGGCAACCTAACATCTCGGATGTAATAGTTGACAACATTCCTGGCGTGTCCGCCCGTACTTCTCGGTGGGAACATTATATACGTCTATAACGTTATATATCCTAGCCTAAGGCGACCTAACATGTCGAATGTAATATTTTACAACATTCCTGGCGTGTCGTCTCCTGCTTCTCGATGGGGACATTATATACGTCTACAATGTTGTATATCCTGACCTAACGCAACCTAGCATCTGGGATGTAATATTTTACATCATTCCTGGCGTGTCGTCGCCTGCTTCTCGATGGGAACATTATATACGTCTATAACGTTGTGTATCCTAACCTAAGGGAACCTAACATCTCGGGTGTAAGATTTTACAACATTCCTGACGCGTCGGCCCCTATTTTTCGGTGGGAACATTATATACGTCTATAACGTTATATATCCTAGCGTAAGGCAACCTAACATGTCGAAAGTAATATTTTACAACATTCCTGGCGTGTCGTCGCCTACTTCTCGATAGGGTCATTATATACATCTATAACGTTGTATATCCTAACCTAAGGAAACCTAACATCTCGAATGTAATATTTTATAACATTCTTGGCGTGTCGTCGCCTGCTTCTCGATGGGGACATTATATACGTCTATAACGTTGTATATCCTAACCTAACGCAACCTAACATCTCGGATGTAATATTTTACAACATTCCTGGCATGTCGGTCCCTACATCTCCGTGGGAACATACTATACGTCTATAACGTTGTATATCCTAACCTAAGGGAACCTAACATCTGGGGTGTAATATTTTACAACATTCCTGACGCGTCGGCCCCTATTTTTCGGTGGGAACATTATATACGTCTATAACGTTATATATCCTAGCCTAAGGCAACCTAACATGTCGAATGTAATATTTTACAACATTCCTGGCGTGTCGTCGCCTACTTCTCGATGGGGACATTATATACATCTATTACATTGTATATCCTAACCTAAGGCAACCTAACAACTCGGATGTAATATTTTACAACATTCCTGGCATGTTGGTCCCTACTTCTCGGTGGAAACATTGTATACGTCTATAACGATATATATCCTAACCTAGGGCAACCTAACATCTCGGATGTAATAGTTGACAACATTCCTGGCGCGTCCGCCCGTACTTCTCGGTGGAAACATTGTATACGTCTATAACGATATATATCCTTGCCTAAGGCAACCTAACATATCAAACGTAATATTTTACATCATTCCTGGCGTGTCGTCGCCTGCTTCTCGATGGGAACATTATATACGTCTATAACGTTGTGTATCCTAACCTAACGCAACCTAACATCTGGGATGTAATATTCCTGGCGTGTCGTCGCCTACTTCTGGATGGGGACATTATATACGTCTATAACGTTATATATCCTAACCTAAGGCAACCTAACATCTCGGATGTAATATTTTACAACATTCTGGCGTGTCGTCGCCTGCTTCTCGATGGGAACATTATATACGTCTATAACGTCATATATCATAACCTAAGGCAACCGAACATCTGGGATGTAATATTTTACAACATTCCTGGCATATCGGTCCCTACTTCTCGGTGGAAAAATTGTATACGTCTATAACGATATATATCCTAGCCTAAGGCAACCTAACATCTCGCATGTAATATTTTACAACATTCCTGGCGTGTCGTCGCCTACTTCTCGATGGGGACATTATATACGTCGATAACGTTATATATCCTAGCCTAAGGCAACCTAACATGTCGAATGTAATATTTTACAACATTCCTGGCTTGTCGTCGCCTACTTCTCGATGGGGACATTATATACATCTATAACATTGTATATCCTAACCCAAGGCAACCTAACATCTCGGATTGAATATTTTACAACATTCCTGGCGTGTCGTTGCCTGCTTCTCGATGGGGACATTATATACGTCTATAACGTTGTATATCCTAACCTACAGCAACCAAACATCTCGGATGTAATATTTTACAACATTCCTGGCATGTCGGTCCCTACTTCTCGTTGGGAATATTATATACGTCTATAACTTTATATATCATAACCTAAGGCAACCTAACATCTCGGATGTAATATTTTACAACATTTCTGGCATATCGGTCCCTACTTCTCGGTGGAATCATTGTATACGTCTATAACGATATATATCCTAGCCTAAGGCAACCTAACAGCTCGGATGTAATATTTTACAACATTCCTGGCATGTCGGTCCCTACATCTCTGTGGGAACATACTATACGTCTATAACGTTGTATATCCTAACCTAAGGCAACCTAACACCTCGGATGTAATATTTTACAACATTCCTGGCATGTCGGTCCCTACATCTCTGTGGGAACATACTATACGTCTATAACGTTGTATATCCTAACCTAAGGGATCCTAACAACTCGGGTGTAAACTTTTACAACATTCCTGACGCGTCGGGCCCTATTTTTCGGTGGGAACATTATATACGGCTATAACGTTATATATGCTAGCCTAAGGCAACCTAACATGTCGAATGTAATATTTTACAACATTCCTGTCGTGTCGTCGCCTGCTTCTCGATGGGGAGATTATATACGTCTATAACGTTGTATATCCTAACCTAACGCAACCTAACATTTGGGATGTAATATTTTACAACATTCCTTGCATGTCGGTGCCTACGTCTCGGTGGGAACATTATATACGTCGATAACGTTATATATCCTAGCCTAAGGCAACCTAACATGTCGAATGTAATATTTTACAACATTCCTGGCTTGTCGTCGCCTACTTCTCGATGGGGACATTATATACATCTATAACATTGTATATCCTAACCCAAGGCAACCTAACATCTCGGATTGAATATTTTACAACATTCCTGGCGTGTCGTTGCCTGCTTCTCGATGGGGACATTATATACGTCTATAACGTTGTATATCCTAACCTACAGCAACCAAACATCTCGGATGTAATATTTTACAACATTCCTGGCATGTCGGTCCCTACTTCTCGTTGGGAATATTATATACGTCTATAACTTTATATATCATAACCTAAGGCAACCTAACATCTCGGATGTAATATTTTACAACATTTCTGGCATATCGGTCCCTACTTCTCGGTGGAATCATTGTATACGTCTATAACGATATATATCCTAGCCTAAGGCAACCTAACAGCTCGGATGTAATATTTTACAACATTCCTGGCATGTCGGTCCCTACATCTCTGTGGGAACATACTATACGTCTATAACGTTGTATATCCTAACCTAAGGCAACCTAACACCTCGGATGTAATATTTTACAACATTCCTGGCATGTCGGTCCCTACATCTCTGTGGGAACATACTATACGTCTATAACGTTGTATATCCTAACCTAAGGGATCCTAACAACTCGGGTGTAAACTTTTACAACATTCCTGACGCGTCGGGCCCTATTTTTCGGTGGGAACATTATATACGGCTATAACGTTATATATGCTAGCCTAAGGCAACCTAACATGTCGAATGTAATATTTTACAACATTCCTGTCGTGTCGTCGCCTGCTTCTCGATGGGGAGATTATATACGTCTATAACGTTGTATATCCTAACCTAACGCAACCTAACATTTGGGATGTAATATTTTACAACATTCCTTGCATGTCGGTGCCTACGTCTCGGTGGGAACATTATATACGTCTATAACGATATATATCCTAACCTAAGGCAACCTAACACCTCGGATGTAATAGTTGACAACATTCCTGGCGTGTAGGCCCGTACTTCTCGGTGGGAACATTGTATACGTCTATAACGATATATATCCTAGCCTAAGGCGACCTAACATGTCGAATGTAATATTTTACATCATTCCTGGCGTGTCGTCGCCTGCTTCGCGATGGGAACATTATATACGTCTATAACGTTGTGTATCCTAACCTAACGCAACCTAACATCTGGGATGTAATATTCCTGGCGTGTCGTCGCCTGCTTCTGGATGGGGACATTATATACGTCTATAACGTTATACATCCTAACCTAAGGCAACCTAACATCACGGATGTAATAGTTGGCAAATTTCCTGGCGTGTCCGCCCGTACTTCTCGGTGGGAACATTATATACGTCTATAACGTTGTATATCCTAGCCTAAGGCCAGCTAACATGTCGAATGTAATATTTTACAACATTCCTGACGCGTCGGCCCCTATTTTTCGGTGGGAACATTATATACGTCTATAACGTTATATATCCTAGTCTAAGGCAACCTAACATGTCGACTGTAATATTTTACAACATTCCTGACGTGTCGTCGCCTGCTTCTCGATGGGGACATAATATACATCTATAACATTGTATATCCTAACCTAAGGCAACCTAACATCTCGGATGTAATATTTTACAACATTCTGGCGTGTCGTCGCCGGCTTCTCGATGGGGAGATTATATACGTCTATAACGTTGTATATCCTAACCTAACGCAACCTAACATTTGGGATGTAATATTTTACAACACTCCTTGCATGTCGGTGCCTACGTCTCGGTGGGAACATTATATACGTCTATAACGATATATATCCTAACCCAAGGCAACCTAACACCTCGGATGTAATAGTTGACCACATTCCTGGCATGTAGGCCCGTACTTCTCGGTGGGAACATTGTATACGCCTATAACGTTATATATCCTAGCCTAAGGCGACCTAACATGTCGAATGTAATATTTTACATCATTCCTGGCGTGTCGTCACCTGCTTCTCGATGGGAACATTATATACGTCTATAACGTTATATATCATAGCCTAAGGCAACCGAACATCTGGGATGTAATATTTTACAACATTCCTGGCATATCGGTCCCTACTTCTCGGTGGAAACATTGTATACGTCTATAACGATATATATCCTAGCCTAAGGCAACCTAACATCTCGCATGTAATATTTTACAACATTCCTGGCGTGTCGTCGCCTACTTCTCGATGGGGACATTATATACGTCTATAACGTTATATATCCTAGCCTAAGGCAACCTAACATGTCGAATGTAATAGTTGACAACATTCCTGGCGTGCCCGCCCGTACTTCTCGGTGGGAACATTATATACGTCTATAACGTTATATATCCTAGCCTAAGGCCACATAACATGTCGAATGTAATATTTTACAACATTCCAGGCGTGTCGTCGCCTGCTTCTCGATGGGGACATTATATACGTCTATAACGTTGTATATCCTAACCTAAAGCAACCTAACATCTGGGATGTAATATTTTACAAGATTCCTGGCATGTAGGTCCGCAAGTCTCGGTAGGAACATTATATACGTCTATAACGATATATATCCAAACCTAAGGGAACCTAACATCTCGGATGTAATATTTTACAACATTCCTGGCATGTCGGTCCCTACTTCTCGGTGGGAAAATTATATACGTCTATAACGTTATATATCATAACCTAAGGCAACCTAACTTCTCGGATGTAATATTTTACAACATTCCTGGCATGTCGGTCCCTACTTCTCGGTGGGAATATTATATACGTCTATAACGTTATATATCATAACCTAAGGCAACCTAACATCTGGGATGTAATATTTTACAACATTCCTGGAGTGTCGTCGCCTACTTCTGGCTAGGGTTATAATATACATCTATAACGTTGTATATCCTAACCTAAGGCAACATAACATCTCGAATGTAATATTTTATAACATTCCTGGCGTGTCGCCGCCTGCTTCTGGATGGGGATATTATATACGTCTATAACGTTGTATATCCTAACCTAACGCAACCTAACATCTCGGATGTAATATTTTACAACATTCCTGGCATGTCGGTCCCTACGTCTCGGTGGGAACATTATATACGTCTATAACGATATATATCCTAACCTAAGGCAACCTAACACCTCGGATGTTATAGTTGACAACATTCCTGGCGTGTAGGTCCGTACTTCTCGGTGGGAACATTGTATACGTCTATAACGTTATATATCCTAGCCTAAGGCGACCTAACATATCGAATGTAATATTTTACATCATTCCTGGCGTGTCGTAGCCTGCTTCTCGATGGGGACATTATATACGTCTATAATGTTGTATATCTTAACCTAACGCAACTTAACATCTGGGATGTAATATTTTACAGCATTCGTGGTGTGTCGTCGCCTACTTCTGGATGGGGTCATTATATACATCTATAACGTTGTATATCCTAACCTAAGGGAACCTAACACCTCGGGTGTAATATTTTACAACATTCCCGACACGTCGGCCCCTATTTTTCGGTGAGAACATTATATACATTTATAACGGTATATATCCTAGCCTAAGGCAACCTAACATCTCGGATGTAATAGTTGACAACATTCCTGCCGTGTCCGCCCGTACTTCTCGGTGGGAACATTATATACGTCTATAACGTGATATATCCTAGCCTAAGGCTACATAACATGTCGAATGTAATATTTTACAACATTCCTGGCGTGTCGTCGCCTGCTTCTGGATGGGAACATTACATACGTCTATAACGTTGTATATCCTAACCTAAAGCAACCTAACATCTTGGATGTAATATTTTACAAGATTCCTGGCATGTCGGTCCCCAAGTCTCGGTAGGAACATTATATACGTCTATAACGATATATATCCAAACCTAAGGGAACCTAACATCTCGGATGTAATATTTTACAACATTCCTGGCGTGTCGTCGCCTACTTCTCGATGGGGACATTATATACATCTATAACATTGTATATCCTAACCCAAGGCAACCTAACATCTCGGATGGAATATTTTACAACATTCCTGGCATATCGGTCCCTACTTCTCGGTGGGAACATTGTATACGTCTATAACGTTTTATATCCTAGCCTAAGGCGACCTAACATATCGAATGTAATATTTTACATCATTCCTGGCGTGTCGTCGCCTGCTTCTCGATGGGAACATTATATACGTCTATAACGTTGTGTATCCTAACCTAACGCAACCTAACATCTGGGATGTAATATTCCTGGCGTGTCGTCGCCTACTTCTGGATGGGGACATTATATACGTCTATAACGTTATATATCCTAACCTAAGGCAACCTAACATCTCGGATGTAATAGTTGACAACATTCCTGGCGTGCCCGCCCGTACTTCTCGGTGGGAACATTATATACGTCTATAACGTTATATATCCTAGCCTAAGGCCACATAACATGTCGAATGTAATATTTTACAACATTCCAGGCGTGTCGTCGCCTGCTTCTCGATGGGGACATTATATACGTCTATAACGTTGTATATCCTAACCTAAAGCAACCTAACATCTGGGATGTAATATTTTACAAGATTCCTGGCATGTCGGTCCGCAAGTCTCGGTAGGAACATTATATACGTCTATAACGATATATATCCAAACCTAAGGGAACCTAACATCTCGGATGTAATATTTTACAACATTCCTGGCATGTCGGTCCCTACTTCTCGGTGGGAAAATTATATACGTCTATAACGTTATATATCATAAACTAAGGCAACCTAACTTCTCGGATGTAATATTTTACAACATTCCTGGCATATCGGTCCCTACATCTCGGTGGGGACATTATATACATCTATAACATTGTATATCCTATCCCAAGGCAACCTAACATCTCGGATGGAATATTTTACAACATTCCTGGCATATCGGTCCCTACTTATCGGTGGAAACATTGTATACGTCTATAACGATATATATCCTAGCCTAAGGCAACCTAACATCTCGAATGTAATATTTTATAACATTCCTGGCGTGTCTTCGCCTGCTTCTCGATGGGGACATTATATACGTCTATAACGTTGCATATCCTAACCTACCGCAACCTAACATCTCGGATGTAATAGTTGACAACATTCCTGGCATGTAGGCCCGTACTTCTCGGTGGAAACATTGTATACGTCTATAACGTTATATATCCTAGCCTAAGGCGACCTAACATGTCGAATGTAATATTTTACATCATTCCTGGCGTGTCGTCGCCTACCTCTGGATGGGGACATTATATAAATCTATAACGTTGTATATCCTAACCTAAGGCAACCTAACATCTCGGATGTAATATTTGACAACATTCCTGACGTGTCGGCCCGTACTTCTCGGTGGGAACATCATATGCGTCTATAGCGATATATATTCTAACCGAAGGCAACCTAACATCTCGGATGTAATATTTTACAACATTCCTGTCATGTCGGTCTCTACGTCTCGGTGGGAACATCCTATACGTCTATAACGTTGCATATCCTAACCTAAGGGAACCTAACATCTCGGGTGTAATATTTTACAACATTCCTGACGCGTCGGGACTATTTCTCGGTGGGAATGTTATATTCGTCTATAATGTTATACATCCTAGCCTAAGGCGCCCTGACATGTCGGATGTAATAGTTGATAACATTCCTGGCGTGTCGGCCCGTACTTCTCGGCGGGGAAATTATATACGTCTATAATGTTGTATATCCTAACCTAAGGCAAACCTCAATACCGTAATATTTTACAACATTCCTGGCGCGTCGGCTCCTACTTTTCGGTGGGAACATTATATACGTCTATAACGGTATATATCCTAACGTAAGGCAACATAACATCTCGGATGTAATATTCTACAACATTCCTGGCGTGTCGGCCCGTACTTCTCGGTGGGAACATTGAATACCTCTATAACGATATATATACCAGCCTAAGGCAACCTAACATGTCGAATGTAATATTTTACAACATTCCTGGCGTGTCGTCGCCTACTTCTCGATGGGGACATTATATACATCTATAACATTGTATATCCTAAGCTAAGGCAACCTAACATCTCGGATGTAATATTTTACAACATTCCTGGCATATCGGTCCCTACGTCTCGCTGGAAACATTGTATACGTCTATAACGATATATATCCTAGCCTAATGCGACCTAACATATCGAATGTAATATTTTACAACATTCCTGGAGTGTCGTCGCCTGCTTCTCGAAGGGGACATTATATACATCTATTACGTTGTATATCCTAACCTAACGCAACCTAACATCTGGGATGTAATATTTTACAACATTCCTGGCATGACGGGCCCTACGTCTTGATGGGAACATTCTATACGTCTATAGCGTTGTATATCCTAACCTAAGGGAACCTAACATCTCGGGTGCAATATTTTACAAATTTCTGACGCGTCGGCCCCTATTTCTCGGTGGGAACATTAGATACGTCTATAACGTTATATATCATAGCCTAAGGCGACCTAACATGTCGAATGTAATATTTTACATCATTCCTGGCCTGTCTGCCCGTAGTTCTCGGTGGTAACATTATATACGTCTATAACGTTATATATCCTAGCCTAAGGCGACCTAACATGTCGAATGTAATATTTTACAAAATTCCTGGCGTGTCGTCTACTGCTTCTCGATGGGGACATTATATACGTCTATAATGTTGTATATCTTAACCTAACGCAACTTAACATCTGGGATGTAATATTTTACAGCATTCGTGGTGTGTCGTCGCCTACTTCTGGATGGGGTCATTATATACATCTAAAACATTGTATATCCTAACCTAAGGGAACCTAACACCTCGTGTGTAATATTTTACAACATTCCCGACACGTCGGCCCCTATTTTTCGGTGAGAACATTATATACATTTATAACGGTATATATCCTAGCCTAAGGCAACCTAACATCTCGGATGTAATAGTTGACAACATTCCTGCCGTGTCCGCCCGTACTTCTCGGTGGGAACATTATATACGTCTATAACGTGATATATCCTAGCCTAAGGCTACATAACATGTCGAATGTAATATTTTACAACATTCCTGGCGTGTCGTCGCCTGCTTCTGGATGGGAACATTACATACGTCTATAACGTTGTATATCCTAACCTAAAGCAACCTAACATCTTGGATGTAATATTTTACAAGATTCCTGGCATGTCGGTCCCCAAGTCTCGGTAGGAACATTATATACGTCTATAACGATATATATCCAAACCTAAGGGAACCTAACATCTCGGATGTAATATTTTACAACATTCCTGGCGTGTCGTCGCCTACTTCTCGATGGGGACATTATATACATCTATAACATTGTATATCCTAACCCAAGGCAACCTAACATCTCGGATGGAATATTTTACAACATTCCTGGCATATCGGTCCCTACTTCTCGGTGGGAACATTGTATACGTCTATAACGTTTTATATCCTAGCCTAAGGCGACCTAACATATCGAATGTAATATTTTACATCATTCCTGGCGTGTCGTCGCCTGCTTCTCGATGGGAACATTATATACGTCTATAACGTTGTGTATCCTAACCTAACGCAACCTAACATCTGGGATGTAATATTCCTGGCGTGTCGTCGCCTACTTCTGGATGGGGACATTATATACGTCTATAACGTTATATATCCTAACCTAAGGCAACCTAACATCTCGGATGTAATAGTTGACAACATTCCTGGCGTGCCCGCCCGTACTTCTCGGTGGGAACATTATATACGTCTATAACGTTATATATCCTAGCCTAAGGCCACATAACATGTCGAATGTAATATTTTACAACATTCCAGGCGTGTCGTCGCCTGCTTCTCGATGGGGACATTATATACGTCTATAACGTTGTATATCCTAACCTAAAGCAACCTAACATCTGGGATGTAATATTTTACAAGATTCCTGGCATGTCGGTCCGCAAGTCTCGGTAGGAACATTATATACGTCTATAACGATATATATCCAAACCTAAGGGAACCTAACATCTCGGATGTAATATTTTACAACATTCCTGGCATGTCGGTCCCTACTTCTCGGTGGGAAAATTATATACGTCTATAACGTTATATATCATAAACTAAGGCAACCTAACTTCTCGGATGTAATATTTTACAACATTCCTGGCATATCGGTCCCTACATCTCGGTGGGGACATTATATACATCTATAACATTGTATATCCTATCCCAAGGCAACCTAACATCTCGGATGGAATATTTTACAACATTCCTGGCATATCGGTCCCTACTTATCGGTGGAAACATTGTATACGTCTATAACGATATATATCCTAGCCTAAGGCAACCTAACATCTCGAATGTAATATTTTATAACATTCCTGGCGTGTCTTCGCCTGCTTCTCGATGGGGACATTATATACGTCTATAACGTTCCATATCCTAACCTACCGCAACCTAACATCTCGGATGTAATAGTTGACAACATTCCTGGCATGTAGGCCCGTACTTCTCGGTGGAAACATTGTATACGTCTATAACGTTATATATCCTAGCCTAAGGCGACCTAACATGTCGAATGTAATATTTTACATCATTCCTGGCGTGTCGTCGCCTACCTCTGGATGGGGACATTATATAAATCTATAACGTTGTATATCCTAACCTAAGGCAACCTAACATCTCGGATGTAATATTTGACAACATTCCTGACGTGTCGGCCCGTACTTCTCGGTGGGAACATCATATGCGTCTATAGCGATATATATTCTAACCGAAGGCAACCTAACATCTCGGATGTAATATTTTACAACATTCCTGTCATGTCGGTCTCTACGTCTCGGTGGGAACATCCTATACGTCTATAACGTTGCATATCCTAACCTAAGGGAACCTAACATCTCGGGTGTAATATTTTACAACATTCCTGACGCGTCGGGACTATTTCTCGGTGGGAATGTTATATTCGTCTATAATGTTATACATCCTAGCCTAAGGCGCCCTGACATGTCGGATGTAATAGTTGATAACATTCCTGGCGTGTCGGCCCGTACTTCTCGGCGGGGAAATTATATACGTCTATAATGTTGTATATCCTAACCTAAGGCAAACCTCAATACCGTAATATTTTACAACATTCCTGGCGCGTCGGCTCCTACTTTTCGGTGGGAACATTATATACGTCTATAACGGTATATATCCTAACGTAAGGCAACATAACATCTCGGATGTAATATTCTACAACATTCCTGGCGTGTCGGCCCGTACTTCTCGGTGGGAACATTGTATACCTCTATAACGATATATATACCAGCCTAAGGCAACCTAACATGTCGAATGTAATATTTTACAACATTCCTGGCGTGTCGTCGCCTACTTCTCGATGGGGACATTATATACATCTATAACATTGTATATCCTAAGCTAAGGCAACCTAACATCTCGGATGTAATATTTTACAACATTCCTGGCATATCGGTCCCTACGTCTCGCTGGAAACATTGTATACGTCTATAACGATATATATCCTAGCCTAATGCGACCTAACATATCGAATGTAATATTTTACAACATTCCTGGAGTGTCGTCGCCTGCTTCTCGAAGGGGACATTATATACATCTATTACGTTGTATATCCTAACCTAACGCAACCTAACATCTGGGATGTAATATTTTACAACATTCCTGGCATGACGGGCCCTACGTCTTGATGGGAACATTCTATACGTCTATAGCGTTGTATATCCTAACCTAAGGGAACCTAACATCTCGGGTGCAATATTTTACAAATTTCTGACGCGTCGGCCCCTATTTCTCGGTGGGAACATTAGATACGTCTATAACGTTATATATCATAGCCTAAGGCGACCTAACATGTCGAATGTAATATTTTACATCATTCCTGGCCTGTCTGCCCGTAGTTCTCGGTGGTAACATTATATACGTCTATAACGTTATATATCCTAGCCTAAGGCGACCTAACATGTCGAATGTAATATTTTACAAAATTCCTGGCGTGTCGTCTACTGCTTCTCGATGGGGACATTATATACGTCTATAATGTTGTATATCTTAACCTAAAGCAACTTAACATCTGGGATGTAATATTTTACAGCATTCGTGGTGTGTCGTCGCCTACTTCTGGATGGGGTCATTATATACATCTAAAACATTGTATATCCTAACCTAAGGGAACCTAACACCTCGGGTGTAATATTTTACAACATTCCCGACACGTCGGCCCCTATTTTTCGGTGAGAACATTATATACATTTATAACGGTATATATCCTAGCCTAAGGCAACCTAACATCTCGGATGTAATAGTTGACAACATTCCTGCCGTGTCCGCCCGTACTTCTCGGTGGGAACATTATATACGTCTATAACGTGATATATCCTAGCCTAAGGCTACATAACATGTCGAATGTAATATTTTACAACATTCCTGGCGTGTCGTCGCCTGCTTCTCGATGGGAACATTACATACGTCTATAAGGTTGTATATCCTAACCTAAAGCAACCTAACATCTGGGATGTAATATTTTACAAGATTCCTGGCATGTCGGTCCCCAAGTCTCGGTAGGAACATTATATACGTCTATAACGATATATATCCAAACCTAAGGGAACCTAACATCTCGGATGTAATATTTTACAACATTCCTGGCGTGTCGTCGCCTACTTCTCGATGGGGAAATTATATACATCTATAACATTGTATATCCTAACCCAAGGCAACCTAACATCTCGGATGGAATATTTTACAACATTCCTGGCATATCGGTCCCTACTTCTCGGTGGGAACATTGTATACGTCTATAACGTTATATATCCTAGCCTAAGGCGACCTAACATATCGAATGTAATATTTTACATCATTCCTGGCGTGTCGTCGCCTGCTTCTCGATGGGAACATTATATACGTCTATAACGTTGTGTATCCTAACCTAACGCAACCTAACATCTGGGATGTAATATTCCTGGCGTGTCGTCGCCTACTTCTGGATGGGGACATTATATACGTCTATAACGTTATATATCCTAACCTAAGGCAACCTAACATCTCGGATGTAATAGTTGACAACATTCCTGGCGTGCCCGCCCGTACTTCTCGGTGGGAACATTATATACGTCTATAACGTTATATATCCTAGCCTAAGGCCACATAACATGTCGAATGTAATATTTTACAACATTCCAGGCGTGTCGTCGCCTGCTTCTCGATGGGGACATTATATACGTCTATAACGTTGTATATCCTAACCTAAGGCAACCTAATATCTCGGATGTAATATTTGACAAGATTCCTGGCATGTCGGTCCGCAAGTCTCGGTAGGAACATTATATACGTCTATAACGATATATATCCAAACCTAAGGGAACCTAACATCTCGGATGTAATATTTTACAACATTCCTGGCATGTCGGTCCCTACTTCTCGGTGGGAAAATTATATACGTCTATAACGTTATATATCATAACCTAAGGCAAGCTAACTTCTCGGATGTAATATTTTACAACATTCCTGGCATATCGGTCCCTACATCTCGGTGGGGACATTATATACATCTATAACATTGTATATCCTATCCCAAGGCAACCTAACATCTCGGATGGAATATTTTACAACATTCCTGGCATATCGGTCCCTACTTATCGGTGGAAACATTGTATACGTCTATAACGATATATATCCTAGCCTAAGGCAACCTAACATCTCGAATGTAATATTTTATAACATTCCTGGCGTGCCTTCGCCTGCTTCTCGATGGGGACATTATATACGTCTATAACGTTGCATATCCTAACCTACCGCAACCTAACATCTCGGATGTAATATTTTACACCATTCCTGGCATGTCGGTCCCTACATCTCGGTGGGAACATACTATACGTCTATAACGTTGTATATCCTAACCTAACGGAACCTAACATCTCGGGTGTAATATTTTACAACATTCCTGACGCGTCGGCCCCTATTTTTCGGTGGGAACATTATATACGTCTATAACGTTATATATCCTAGCCTAAGGATACCTAACATGTCGAATGTAATACTTTACAACATTCCTGGCGTGTCGTCGCCTACTTCTCGATGGGGACATTATATACATCTATAACATTGTATATCCTAACCTAAGGCAACCTAACAACTCGGATGTAATATTTTACCACATTCCTGGCATGTCGGTGCCTACGTCTCGGTGGGAACGTTATATACGTCTATAGCGATATATATCCTAACCTAAGGCAACCTAACGCCGCGGATGTAATAGTTGACAACATTCCTGGCGTGTCCGCCCGTACTTCTCGGTGGGAAAATTATATACGTCTATAAAGTTATATATCCTAGCCTAAGGCGACCTAACATGTCGAATGTAATATTTTACATCATTCCTGGCGTGTCGTCGCCTGCTTCTCGATGGGGACATTATATACATCTATAACATTGTATATCGTAACCTAAGGCAACCTAACATCTCGGATGTAATATTTTACAACATTCTGGCGTGTCGTCGCCTGCTTCTCGATGGGGAGATTATATACGTCTATAACGTTGTATGTCCTAACCTAACATAACCTAACATTTGGGATGTAATATTTTACAACATTCCTTGCATGTCGGTGCCTACGTCTCGGTGGGAACATTATATACGTCTATAACGATATATATCCTAACCTAAGGCAACCTAACACCTCGGATGTAATATTTTACAACATTCCTGACGTGTCGGCCCCTATTTTTCGGTGGGAACATTATATACGTCTATAACGTTATATATCCTAGCCTAAGGCCACATAACATGTCGAATGTAATATTTTACAACATTCCAGGCGTGTCGTCGCCTGCTTCTCGATGGGGACATTATATACGTCTATAACGTTGTATATCCTAACCTAAAGCAACCTAACAGCTGGGATGTAATATTTTACAAGATTCCTGGCATGTCGGTCCGCAAGTCTCGGTAGGAACATTATATACGTCTATAACGATATATATCCAAACCTAAGGGAACCTAACATCTCGGATGTAATATTTTACAACATTCCTGGCATGTCGGTCCCTACTTCTCGGTGGGAAAATAATATACGTCTATAACGTTATATATCATAACCTAAGGCAACCTAACTTCTCGGATGTAATAGTTGACAACATTCCTGGCGTGTAGGCCCTCACATCTCGGCGGGAACATTGTATACGTCTATAACGTTATATATCGTAGCCTAAGGCGACCTAACATGTCGAATGTCATATTTTACATCATTCCTGGCGTGTCGTCTCCTGTTTCTCGATGGGAACATTATATACGTCTATAACGTTGTGTATCCTAACGTAACGCAACCTAACATCTGGGATGTAATATTCCTAGCGTGTCGTCGCCTACTTCTGGATGGGGAGATTATATACGTCTATAACGTTATATATCCTAACCTAAGGCAACCTAACATCTCGGATGTAATAGTTGACAACATTCCTGGCGTGTCCGCCCGTACTTCTCGGTGGGAACATTATATACGCCTATAACGTTATATATCCTAGCCTAAGGCCACATAACATGTCGAATGTCATATTTTACAACATTCCTGGCGTGTCGTCGCCTGCTTCTCGATGGGGACATTAAATACGTCTATAACGTTGTAAATCCTAACCTAAAGCAACCTAACATCTGGGATGTAATATTTTACAAGATTCCTGGCATGTCGGTCCCCAAGTCTCGGTAGGAACATTATATACGTCTATAACGATATATATCCAAACCTAAGGGAACCTAACATCTCGGATGTAATATTTTACAACATTCCTGGCATGTCGGTCCCTACGTCTCGGTGGGAACATTATATACGTCTATAACTATATATATCCTAACCTAAGGCAACCTAACACCTCGGATGTTATAGTTGACAACATTCCTGGCGTGTAGGTCCGTACTTCTCGGTGGGAACATTGTATACGTCTATAACGTTATATATCCTAGCCTAAGGCGACCTAACATATCGAATGTAATATTTTACATCATTCCTGGCGTGTCGTAGCCTGCTTCTCGATGGGGACATTATATACGTCTATAATGTTGTATATCTTAACCTAACGCAACTTAACATCTGGGATGTAATATTTTACAGCATTCGTGGTGTGTCGTCGCCTACTTCTGGATGGGGTCATTATATACATCTATAACGTTGTATATCCTAACCTAAGTGAACCTAACAACTCGGGTGTAATATTTTACAACATTCCCGACGCGTCGGCCCCTATTTTTCGGTGAGAACATTATATACATTTATAACGGTATATATCCTAGCCTAAGGCAACCTAACATCTCGGATGTAATAGTTGACAACATTCCTGGCGTGTCCGCCCGTACATCTCCTTGGGAACATTATATACGTCTATAACGTTATATATCCTAGCCTAAGGCGACCTAACATGTCGAATGTAATATTTTACAACATTCCTGACGTGTCGTCTCCTGCTTCTCGATGGGGACATTATATACGTCTATAACGTTGTATATCCTAACCTAACGCAACCTAACATCTCGGATGTAATAGTTGACAACATTCCTGGCATGTAGGCCCGTACTTCTCGGTGGAAACATTGTATACGTCTATAACGTTATATATCCTAGCCTAAGGCGACCTAACATGTCGAATGTAATATTTTACATCATTCCTGGCGTGTCGTCGCCTACCTCTGGATGGGGACATTATATAAATCTATAACGTTGTATATCCTAACCTAAGGCAACCTAATATCTCGGATGTAATATTTGACAACATTCCTGACGTGTCGGCCCGTACTTCTCGGTGGGAACATCATATGCGTCTATAGCGATATATATCCTAACCGAAGGCAACCTAACATCTCGGATGTAATATTTTACAACATTCCTGTCATGTCGGTCTCTACGTCTCGGTGGGAACATCCTATACGTCTATAACGTTGCATATCCTAACCTAAGGGAACCTAACATCTCGGGTGTATTATTTTACAACATTCCTGACGCGTCGGGACTATTTCTCGGTGGGAATGTTATATTCGTCTATAATGTTATACATCCTAGCCTAAGGCGCCCTAACATGTCGGATGTAATAGTTGATAACATTCCTGGCGTGTCGGCCCGTACTTCTCGGCGGGGAAATTATATACGTCTATAATGTTGTATATCCTAACCTAAGGCAAACTAACCTCAATACCGTAATATTTTACAACATTCCTGGCGCGTCGGCTCCTACTTTTCGGTGGGAACATTATATACGTCTATAACGGTATATATCCTAACGTAAGGCAACACAACATCTCGGATGTAATATTCTACAACATTCCTGGCGTGTCGGCCCGTACTTCTCGGTGGGAACATTGTATACCTCTATAACGATATATATACCAGCCTAAGGCAACCTAACATGTCGAATGTAATATTTTACAACATTCCTGGCGTGTCGTCGCCTACTTCTCGATGGGGACATTACATACATCTATAACATTGTATATCCTAAGCTAAGGCAACCTAACATCTCGGATGTAATATTTTACAACATTCCTGGCATATCGGTCCCTACGTCTCGCTGGAAACATTGTATACGTCTATAACGATATATATCCTAGCCTAATGCGTCCTAACATATCGAATGTAATATTTTACAACATTCCTGGAGTGTCGTCGCCTGCTTCTTGAAGGGGACATTATATACATCTATTACGTTGTATATCCTAACCTAACGCAACCTAACATCTGGGATGTAATATTTTACAACATTCCTGGCATGACGGGCCCTACGTCTTGATGGGAACATTCTATACGTCTATAGCGTTGTATATACTAACCTAAGGGAACCTAACATCTCGGGTGTAATATTTTACAACATTTCTGACGCGTCGGCCCCTATTTCTCGTTGGGAACATTAGATACGTCTATAACGTTATATATCATAGCGTAAGGCGACCTAACATGTCGAATGTAATATTTTACATCATTCCTGGCCTGTCTGCCCGTAGTTCTCGGTGGTAACATTATATACGTCTATAACGTTATATATCCTAGCCTAAGGCAAGATAACATGCCGAATGTAATATTTTACAACATTCCTGGCGTGTCGTCGCCTGCTTCTCGATGGGAACATTATATACGTCTATAACGTTGTGTATCCTAACCTAACGCAACCTAACATCTGGGATGTAATATTCCTGGCGTGTCGTCGCCTACACCTGGATGGGGACATTATATACGTCTATAACATTATATATCCTAACCTAAGGCAACCTAACATCTCGGATGTAATATTTTACAACATTCCTGGCATGTCGGTCCCTACATCTCGGTGGGAACATACTATACGTCTATAACGTTGTATATCCTATCCTAAGGGAACATAACATCTCGGGTGTAATATTTTACAACATTCCTAACGCGTCGGCCCCTATTTTTCGGTGGGAACATTATATACGTCTATAACGTTATATATCCTAGCCTAAGGCGACCTAACATGTCGAATGTAATATTTTACAACATTCCTAACGCGTCGGCCCCTATTTTTCGGTGGGAACATTATATACGTCTATAACGTTATATATCCTAGCCTAAGGCGACCTAACATGTCGAATGTAATATTTTACAACATTCCTGGCGTGTCGTCTACTGCTTCTCGATGGGGACATTATATACGTCTATAACGTTGTATATCCTAACCTAAAGCAACCTAACATCTGGGATGTAATATTTTACAAGATTCCTGGCATGTCGGTCCCCAAGTCTCGGTAGGAACATTATATACGTCTATAACGATATATATCCAAACCTAAGGGAACCTAACATCTCGGATGTAATATTTTACAACATTCCTGGCATGTCGGTCCCTACTTCTCGGTGGGAATATTATATACGTCTATAACGTTATATATCATAACCTAAGGCAACCTAACATCTCGGATGTAATATTTTACAACATTCCTGGCATATGGGTCCCTACTTCTCGTTGGAAACATTGTATACGTCTATAACGATATATATCCTAGCCTAAGGCAACCTAACATCTCGGATGTAATATTTTACAACATTCTGGCGTGTCGTCGCCTGCTTCTCGATGGGGAGATTATATACGTCTATAACGTTGTATATCCTAACCTAACGCAACCTAACATTTGGGATGTAATATTTTACAACATTCCTTGCATGTCGGTGCCTACGTCTCGGTGGAAACATTATGTACGTCTATAACGATATATATCCTAACCTAAGGCAACCTAACACCTCGGATGTTATAGTTGACAACATTCCTGGCGCGTAGGTCCGTACTTCTCGGTGGGAACATTGTATACGTCTATAACGTTATATATCCTAGCCTAAGGCGACCTAACATATCGAATGTAATATTTTACATCATTCCTGGCGTGTCGTAGCCTGCTTCTCGATGGGAACATTATATACGTCTATAACGTTGTGTATCCTAACCTAACGCAACCTAACATCTGGGATGTAATATTCCTGGCGTGTCGTCGCCTACTTCTGGATGGGGACATTATATACGTCTATAACATTATATATCCTAACCTAAGGCAACCTAACATCTCGGATGTATTATTTTACAATATTCCTGGCATGTCGGTTCCTACATCTCGGTGGGAACATACTATACGTCTATAACGTTGTATATCCTATCCTAAGGGAACATAACATGTCGGGTGTAATATTTTACATCATTCCTAACGCGTCGGCCCCTATTTTTCGGTGGGAACATTATATACGTCTATAACGTTATATATCCTAGCCTAAGGCGACCTAACATGTCGAATGTAATATTTTACAACATTCCTGGCGTGTCGTCTACTGCTTCTCGATGGGGACATTATATACGTCTATATTGTTGTATATCTTAACCTAACGCAACTTAACATCTGGGATGTAATATTTTACAGCATTCGTGGTGTGTCGTCGCCTACTTCTGGATGGGGACATTATATACGTCTATAACGTTATATATCCTAACCTAAGGCAACCTAACATGTCGAATGTAATATTTTACAACATTCCTGGCGTGTCGTCGCCTACTTCTCGATGGGGACATTATATACATCTATAATATTGTATATCCTAACCTAAGGCAACCTAACATCTCGGATGTAATATTTTACAACATTCCTGGCATATCGGTCCCTACTTCTCGGTGCAAACATTGTATACGTCTATAACGATATATATCCTAGCCTAAGGCAACCTAACATCTCGGATGTAATATTTTACAACATTCCTGGCGTGTCGTCGCCTTCTTCTCGATGGGGACATTCTATACATCTATAACATTGTATATCCTAACCTAAGGCAACCTAACATCTCGGATGTAATATTTTACAACATTCTGGCGTGTCGTCGCCTGCTCCTCGATGGGGAGATTATATACGTCTATAACGTTGTATATCCTAACCTAACGCAAGCTAACATTTGGGATGTAATATTTTACAACATTCCTTGCATGTCGGTGCCTACGTCTCGGTCAGAACATTATATACGTCTATAACGATATATATCCTAACCTAAGGCAACCTAACACCTCGGATGTAATATTTTACAACATGCCTGGCATATCGGTCCCTACTTCTCGGTGGAAACATTGTATACGTCTATAACGATATATATCCTAGCCTAGGGCAACCTAACATCTCGGATGTAATATTTTACAACATTCTGGCGTGTCGTCTCCTGCTTCTCGATGGGGACATTATATACATCTATAACATTGTATATCCTAACCTAAGGGAACCTAACATTTGGGATGTAATATTTTACAACATTCCTTCCATGTCGGTGCCTACGTCTCGGTGGGAACATTATATACGTCTATAACGATATATATCCTAACCTAAGGCAACCTAACGCCTCGGATGTAATAGTTGACAACATTCCTGGCGTGTCCGCCCGTACTTCTCGGTGGGAACATTATATACGTCTATAACGTTATATATCCTAGCCTAAGGCCACATAACAAGTCGAATGTAATATTTTACAACATTCCAGGCGTGTCGTCGCCTGCTTCTCGATGGGGACATTAAATACGTCTATAACGTTGTATGTCCTAACCTAACACAACCT